>JAEMOT010001378.1:82059-152317 GCA_019297695.1 Apostasia ramifera | reverse complement strand
AATTATTTTATTCTTTTTGAAACAACAAAAATCGTAACCACATGGTGTTAGTGATATTTTCTATAGAAACTATTCCTTGTATGTAAATATATGTAACAAGATCAGGAATAATAAATAACTTTCATATAAATTCTTCAAATAGCCAACTTTCTTAGCATGAATTTTTATATAAAGCAAGCATGTGACAATTAAAGAGAAAATCAAATATGAGGTAGTTATAAGACCCTTGTAGGCAACATGTATCAATTAATTTAAAAGCCAATTGGAAATGTCAACTATCACAATTAAGAAAAAATTTACAGTAAAGAGTACATGCATTCTCTTTCCAAAGTACTATTTTTATTTAGGTATTAAAATTTAAAATTTTTAAAATTTTTAAATTTATTAAATCGGGTACGGGGCGGGGCGGGTCTATATGATTCATACTCGAACCCGCCCCATTTCATAACGGGGCGGGGCGGGGCGGGTGTTCCGGGTAAAATTTGAGTACCCATACCCGTCCCATTAGGGGCGGGTCGGGGCGGGTTTATCGGGTACGGGTACAAATTGCCACCCCTAGTCATACCGTGTCTGTGTCCTATGTTTTGAAAAATCATCGTGTCGTGTTGTGCCGTGTCCCCAAATCTTGTCTGTTCTTCATAGTTGTCTATCAATAGGGCTCTGGGTGGGGGGAAATGGAAATGCAATCATGGCAACAAACAAAGTCACTGAAAAAATCTTGATAGTTAGGAGTTTACAATCCTGTATACGATCCCAATTAAACTACAAGCAGAAATATCCAAAAGAAATCGAATATAACAGCGGATAATAGGGTCGACCGAAGATACGCTAACTTTAGGAGTAGAAGAATGCCCCACAAAGCAGCAGATTTGTCTTTGGGTGCAACTGAGGAACGAGGAATTGGATCTTTGAAGTCTTTGTTGGCCGGGAAGCTCGAGGAGATCTTCAATTGAGGTAGATCGCAGAGTCGAGTTACTCCGGCTACAGACGGCGAGGTCTCGACGACGATGCAAAATCAGACGTTTCTACGTCTCGAAGAAGCGGCGGCGGCGAAGGAGAGGCTGGCATCTGTGGAACTCGCGCAGGTCAGTTGACATTAGGATAGAATGGGGTCTCCGTAATTCTCAAAAAGTTAAGGGAACTCGTTTGGTTGAAGTTTTTTTTAAACAAAAAATTGCACAATTCTTTTTTTAATAATTTTAAATTCAATTATAAATTTTAATAATTTCATTTTACATTTAAAATAAATTTTAATAATTTTATTTTACATTTAAAAAAATTGTGCATTTTTTTCTTTCATCTATTGTAGAACTCACATCGTGAATCCCTCTTTGCCTTAATTTCACAAATACATAAAAAATTGTGCTGTGAGATTATTAGAAGCATCCAAAATAGAAACTGCTTCAACTTATGCAACTTCTAGTAGAAACCAAAGAACGAAGCCACCAAAGTCGAGAAATTTCCACTATCCATTGACGTACACATGAAGCCAAATGAATTAAGGGGAAAGTGCATAAGCTGAAGTGATGCGGGATAAGTTGTTTCAAGATGCATATACAGAAATCAATTAGTATAATTGGCAAATTAATCTCTTGAATGTAAAATTTTTAAAATTTAATTTCGAGACAATTACAAAATTATTCCAAACTATAATATAAATATGTCAAATGTTTAAATAAATTGTATTAAAGGTAATTACAAATTTTCTTACTTAGATTAGAGCGAAATCTACTTTTCGGTGAATTACAAATAAAGTAACAGAATTGGGACCTCTCGAATAATTACCAACAATGAATATTTGCACTCAAATTAATTAAAGTAGATAATAAAGCGATTTCAAGTAAATCCAAACAAACAATTAACTGGGATTATGTTATTCGTAAGATCAAGCATACCTTGATGTGCAAAGTCAAACGTAAACCAACTGAATATTTTTTTGAATCCTTTTCTAACCCAACCTTGAACTGAACTAAACGGGATGACTTGAACCTGAAATTTTCGTGTTGGGTTTCAATTGAATTGTGAAGTCAGGTCTAAATGTAACACTCCCATTAGGATCAACTTTGTATAACCAGAAGTACAATGTAGATGGAAATAAAGTATTAAAAGCATTTTTAAGCTACATAAGGGGGACCTTCACTATAATGGAAAACTCAAATCCTATAAACATATGAATTAATTCTTGTCTTAAGGAATATAAAAATGATTTTACATAGCTGATTAATTCGCTATACTTAGAAACAACAAGATAACATACTATTTCTCTTTCTATCTGATTGTAGATCGTACTTCTACGTGCATTGCAAATGAATTCCTAGCTAAAAATATATGTTACTTTGTCTGAACAAGTTAATTTCTCCTTGAGCTTCATCAAAATGGTCATCCTTTCTGTTTGCTAGGTCCATTATTGTGAAGTGCAACAATGGCAACTTATTGGATGATGAATCTGAAGGATTTTCTTCTTTTTCTTCTTCTTTGCTTACCTTCTTGCTTCTAGTTTAGGATAGTCATCATAGAACTGACATCCAGACTTCTTGCACTCCAAGAAAATTATAGCATCTAGTTTTTATGACCTTTTAAGATCTTTTGGATTTCATATTCATGGAAATTCTTTTTTATGTGGAAGATCCAAGGCTTTGATACCAAATGTACCGTTAGGATCATAAAGCATATCTAGAGGAAATGGTGTCCAGTAGGCACTTTTCACAAGATTAAAAAGAATGTGGACAAGAGATCACTAAAAGATATTAGTGATAATAAGAAGGAAAAGCGTAGCTACCACTAATATGAAGGCGATTATCAAACATGCATCACACAGAGACAAAATATAGTGATGTTTAGTACCCTTATGCCTACATTCACCCCTATCTCATTAGGAGGCACCCTGAAAGCTTTTACTGAAAAGACACTCCTTGACACCGGGGTAAAGGACAACCTAATAGTTGAAAAATGAATAATCAAACGGATTGAACTTCAAATTCATATAGAGTCGACCCAAATGATTTCTTAAGGTGTTCTTACATGATATCCTCCATCCCTACTCTAGTATATCAAAATTAATCTTACAAACTTTTCTACCCCAAAAGTAAATACAAAAGGCTTAAACAGTTTTCAAGTTGCTAGTTTGATACATTGACTATCCTTGTTGCTCCAATTTCTTTAGCAAATGATGCTCTGATCCGTCAGATTTATCTCTTCAATCTATGTCAAATAAGCTCCAAATGTTCTTGTTACACTTAAGTATTTTTTTAAATGTCAAAATATTAGTCACAACTCACAACAAAAGAACAAACAATTTCCTCATTGACCATCTAAGATTCATCAGACTCATCAAATGAATTAGCACTTGACTCTACTTGATTAACACAATAATCTTCATCATCACTACTATACCACTTTCGTTCTACATTTTTATCTTTACAACTAGATTTTCTACTAGGTTCTCTTGACCTGTTAGAAGCAGCACAGCTCTCCTCTACTTGTTCATCATTATCAACTTCAATTACAACTTTAGAGATAATATATAGCTGATTTTGGTTTTATGACACCGTCATCACTAAAACTTCATTACAATCAGTTTGAAAGTCAATCTCAAATATATTCATCCCAACATAATAATTGCACAGACACATAAGATTCTTACCGGTTGAAAGTTGTTCTTGTTGTATACATTGAAGTTGCTTTAGCTAGATGTGCACAGTGACCATAAAGTACACTTCTTGAGTGACAAATAAACGGTTAGTCGTCAATTATTTCAACGTTTAAACAACAACATGCATGATTTCTATGAAATTTTGATACATATTGAGGAAGTATTCCTTGACGCGGAACACAAGAAAATTGTTGTAGGCGCACCGCACATGTTCAACAATTTCATTGACTTAAGTTCAATTTTATTCATTTCTTTTGGAATGCCTACTGTTTGAATGGCCTTGCAGTTAAGTTTGTCTTCAGTTTATTCTGTTTTAATGTTTCAATGGAAGTTGGAACGACTGAAAGTTTGAATTCAGTTGTACTTTTCAATTTGAATTCATTTGGGTGCTTTTAGTTGAATTCAGACTTCAGTTGGATGCTCCCAGTTGAGAGTTTGAATTCATTCTGGATGCTTTCAGTTGGATGCATTTGAATTCAGATGATTGCGTTTGAGCTCTTTCAGTGGATGCTAGAGAAGAATTCATGCTACTTGATTGCTTTCAAATTCCAATGGATGCAAGAGCATTGCCTTCCATTCTGTGAATTCCTTCCGTTCGATGCATAATGCTTTCACTCACGAATTTACCACAGAAAATCATTCATGGATAAAGAATTGCCTTGCATTGGCATTGGACCGATGCACAAAATGCATGAATCAACTATTGCCAATCATGCAAGCTATTCGGTGCTCATAAACTTGTTGGAATCTTCTCTAGCACCCCTAGTCGAACAGCTCTCGTCGAACAGCCCTAGTCGAACAACTCTCATCTAACAACTCTTCTCTAACAGCTTTCGTCGAACAGCTCTTCAAGGAGATATCACCAGATCGTACCCTCCGTACTACTATGTCAACTTAGTATTTAAGGCGGCATGAGGGTCCACTGCCTAATCATTCTTTGCAGGAATAGATGTCAGATATGACAGACTATACCTATTATATCTTCTCCTCTCCAAGCTATAAATAAGGGGGAGGAGGAGAAGCTCGGGAATTATTTCTCTAGAGAGGTCACTCTCTCTTTCCCTTTTATACTTATTCTCTTATTCGGTCTCCATTTAAAGACCCTCATGCTTTGTAAAAAAAGAGGTTCGATTAGTGGATTTCAATCGCCTAGACTGCATAGTGGTTTTTCTCCCGGATACTCGGGTTTTCACGTAAAAATTATCGTCTTATTTCATTCTATTTTGGCATATTTTTTGAATCAACAAAACCTAAATTCATTGAAGATTATTAACTGCCACTAAAACCCAACTATTCATGATCTTTTCTTTTTTTGAACAAAACATCAACAAATATCTCAAATACACACTATCTTCCACCTGGATAAAAATTAATTTCACATAGAACTAATCCCAATAATATTACAACCTTGATCAAGTGAGCCTTAACAAATTAAATTCTGGTGCTCTAAAGTGAAAAAGTTTTGCAGTAGACCGAAGCATGTAATAGTCTATCGTCTTTATTATCTTTTAAATGATCACTCATGAGTAAAGTATGAAGTCTCCCCATCGGTTTAAACACCGTCTTTTGATATATACTCCATGAAGTTGCAAGAAATTGCTGTACAAACACAATAAAACCTCTAACCTTCTTTGCATCGGCCTTGATATTCGGTCTGCACTTGTACCTTTTTTTCATACTTGCACATCTTGTTCTTGTTCTTGAACGGTATGCTTGGAGATGAGTACACTCCAATAGCTTGAGATCTAGATCCCATATATATAATACAAATTAAGAGTAATGCAAAATAAATGAAAATACTATCAAAATGGAACCCTATATCAAAGATCTTAGAAAAATATATACGAATGATTTATGAAAAAATCAAAGTGGTACATGAATACTAAATCAAATTTGATATAAACTGAGCGATAAAAAAACTGAAATAAATGAATGACTATGAACTATTTCACCATTTTTTATGAAGGAGATTAAAAAAAAGTAACACCAAACAGATGCGACAACTGTGCTGTGCTGGACAGTGAAAAACAATGATCGGTCGGAATGCCATTAATGGAGATAAACTTGTGGCACTGGTAGAGAAACACTAATTGGAAAGTGAAGGGGGAGAGAAACAAGGGAAAAATTAAACAAGGTTATTTTAGTAATTGTAAAATTACATGTAAAGTTTTGATTTTTCAAAAGGACAATGCAAATGAAAATGTTTAAAAATGTTTATTTGAAATTTTTTAGTTAGAGTGTTTGAATCATCATGAAAAATCAATTAAAGCCAAAGACTTAAACATTATGTATAAATCTATTTCATATTATCCATGAGAAATCTATATTATATGAGTAATGCTATATATTTTTTATAAATAATTTTAAATATTAAAGTTAATTAAAATTTTTATATGTAATATTATTATTATATAAATAAAATTATTATTTTTATTTATGTGATGCTGTTTTAATGGAAATATAAAAATACTAATTAGATTTACAGTTTGGGAGCTTTTTCATATATATTTTTTTTTATTGTGCTTTTCTTCTATAATTTTTTTTTTTTTTTGATAGATTCTTCTATAATGTTCACCTCAATAATGTAGAGTATAGCTGGGTTTTAAAAGGGTAATTACGTAAATTGCTTTACTAAATTATGCGTTATAAAATTTCTCTTATGAGGACGGCAACCGAGCGATTTCCTCATCTGTATCGAAGAAGCAAGTATAGCAGAATCCTTTTGGCGATGGGCGGCGGCGGCGGCGGCGGCGGCGGCACCGGTGGTTGTGGCGGCAAAGCCGCAGGCTTTATGGTGGCTCTATGCTTTCTCTTGGTCGTAGCCTCGACACCACTCTCAGCAGCCCTCCGTTTTGATCTGCAATCAGGGCAAACAAAGTGCATCTCCGAGGACATCAAAGTGAACGCCATGGTTGTTGGCAAATACTCCGTTGTCAACCCTTTCGAGAACCAACCCATCCCGGACTCCCACAAGATCACCGTCAGGGTATCTTTATCAATTATATTCCGAGTCATCACATAGACTTCCGCAGACACTGCATTGATTATGTTATTTTTTTGTTTGTGGTTCAGGTGAGCTCTCCTCACGGGAACAGTATCCACCATGCAGATCATGTGGACTCTGGCGATTTCGCTTTCACCTCATCCGAGGCCGGCGATTATTTGACCTGCTTCTGGACACTCGATCACAAGCCTACCGCAACCATCACGGTCGAATTTGACTGGCGTACCGGTGTGGCTGCCAAAGACTGGACGAATGTAGCCAAGAAGGGACAGATCGATGTGATCAGCTCTCCCCTTTTTATTTTAAATTGTCCTCTTAGACACTTTAAAATTTGATTTCTGATGGTTGCTTTTATTGCGTTGATCTTTCAAGGATTTGGTAGGATCAGATTTTAGTACCTAAGCTATGTAAATTGGCATGGATTTATTATTTGTTGATTGAAAAGGGTCCATTAATTCCACAAAGCAGCCACATCAAAATTAGCTTAAAGCATTTGGTAGGGAAGGCGGATCAGGTGGATGAGATAAAATAAAACGAGTTAAGACGTTGTTACAATACTTATTATGGTGTCTGGGTGAATTTGAATCTGCTTTAACCATCACTATCTTCCAGCTGGGGCTTTTTAGTCCAGATTAGTTAACTACAGCCCACTGGTCCTGAAAGCTGGTATCTTTGCTTATTCAGGATGGATCAGCTGAATTATATTTGATATGCTGACAAATTATTGAACAATGTATAGTGTTTATATATATGATCCGGAATTGATTACACATGAGTTCATATGCTAT
The DNA here is from genome assembly GCA_019297695.1 of Apostasia ramifera. Lineage (NCBI taxonomy): Eukaryota > Viridiplantae > Streptophyta > Magnoliopsida > Asparagales > Orchidaceae > Apostasia > Apostasia ramifera. Next base: position 144,873 of record JAEMOT010001378.1, on the reverse strand, counting down.
TGCGTATTAGTTTAGGTTTTTAATTAATGTTCACTTGAATGTCTCATCTTAAAATCTGAAAATTGTTTAGTAGATTAAAAGGATTTTTTTTAATTGAATCTTAGTATGGCTTGTTCCTTTTCTTTATGTTTCTTATTTTACTTACAAGTGAGTAACCAATGGAAAGCGCAGCTCAACAGTTCTCATCAAGCTAGCATACACCCCCCCTAAAGTTGTCTGAATGCCTTTTACTCCAAAAGGTAAATTTTGAAAAATGAATGAGCGTCATAGTCCTATTATCATATCAAAAATTAAGAAATAGTACATTCCCATATCATTTTTTTCTTTTTCGTGAAAACATCCTTGCCCCAATAGAAATAGTTATTCCTCTCATTTTCAGAATTTGATGAAAACATAAAGTTTATAGTTAGATTAGATGGTTGCTGCTTCAAAATGTTAAATCCCATTTTTTTTATGTTTCTAGGCTTATTACTATGTTTGTGGAGGTGGATGGTGCATATACAATGTAGCAATTAGCATAATATTTTATTGTCTTGCTTAGTACATCCACGTCTTACAAACAGACCAAGAGTTGTAGCATTTTTACAAGTGCCCAGTTTTTGTTTTTATTTTCAATTTTGAGTTTACACATTTTGGTTGGCTATCAAACCTTTCTTCATTCATTTAATGAGTATTTAAAATCCTTGCAGACCTCTATCACATAACCCAAATGTGAAATGTTATAATAATTATGCTAGGATGGTTGCTTAAATTGATGGTCCATGTTGTTTTTGTTTTCATTGTTGAATTCTAGCCATTTGATTCTTTCATTGGATAATTTTAGTGGCATATTTTGTAGAGCAAATGCAGATGGTGTCCCTTGAGAAAGTTCTGAAGTCACTTTGTTCAATCTTTCTCATAGTCCTTATTTGCTTGCAGGGTTTTTTTTGACAATAGAGAGAAAATATTTAATTTATAAATTTGATGAAAAATAAAATTATTTTAATATTAAGAGGTGTGTAAAATATGAAAGAAAATTGATTTTAATATTGGAAATTGTGTTGAATGTGATATAAAGTTGATTTTTAATGTTGAAATTTGTATTGAATGTGAAATAAGTTTGTTGGAATTTGTGATGAATTTGAAATAATAATATAAAAAAGATTTGCGACTTTTAAGCATGAACCAAACAAGGCCTGCGTTAAATAGACTGTATCATAAGTACCAAAGGGTAAAGTAAATTGTGCAAGAGTTTGATTTCCTGTCTAATTTCTCCATTAGATATGCAATAATTTTTCCTGTGTGGCTGAACTATCAAGGTTGTTTTGGAAACTTGTCAAGGTTGTTTTCCTGCCTGAAAATTTCATCTATGGTGTCAAAGCATTAATGTGCATTTTTGGGGTCATACTAAGCTAACAAACAATGCCTGTGAAATTGAATATGCTGATATCATGATATAATAGATTAGCATTTTAGGTTTGGTGATAATAATAATTTGGCCATCATCTTATAATATCTTCATAGAAAAAGAGCTGAAGATTAGCCTTGACATGGTGAAAGTATGATATATTGTTTTGAAAGTATGATCTAGAGCTCATTTTTGGTTCATTCAATTTTGTAAAATGGCTAGCTCGAGTTAGCTTGGTCGGGGTTAATCTAGGATTAGATCACTTGTGAAATTGGCTAACCCAACCCACATTTAAAGCCCAAAGGTCATGAGAAAGACCGAAAGGTGGGATGGCTCTTGGCCTCCCACTCATAAAAAATCTTTGGCTTTGCTTTTTCTCCCTTTTAATTTGATAATTTTTATCATTCTACACCCTATGTATCCTCTTTATTTTCAAGTTATATCTCTTTAATTCTATGTATTCCAAAGATACCCTCCTATATATCTATTAATAGGGGTCGAAATCCTTCGTTATTCTCAAGTTGAAACTAGTAGAAACAAAGAGAAAATTAGCTATCTTTGAGACAAAATGATTGTGTAGGGCTCTCAATTAATCCTAACAATAATGTCGTTCAAAATGGACTCATGGTTCACCCAATGAGCAATGGAATAAATTGATGAATGAGAAGAATCCAAATGAGCACAAACGAAAAACAACACTAATTAGAAGTTGTAGGGAAGAGATTATACTTAATTGGAGGATTAAGGGTTTGGAGAGTGGGATGATCAATTTGAAGAGTACTGGCATGCAACACATAGAAGGAAAGTGGAAAGCAGGTTTGTGGGTTTTGAAGTAAAGTGGATGGAAAAGAGGCTGGCATTTTCTTCAGTGAATGGAGCCAATCAGTATAGCATAATTCTATTGCACCGTGCGCAGAAGATAGGAATGAAATTTGATCTCTTGGAGAAGAAATTTTGATTGATCTTTTGGAGGCACCGAAGATGTCTACGATAAAATTCATGGAGTGAGATGGAGGTGTGCGTTTCCTAAAGCCAATCTGTCAGTTCTATGAGTGAGATATCAAGGAAGAAAGGGGAAGAGAAGCAATTAGCAACCGTTTTGGGGAATCTTGGGAAAATCCCATGGATATGATGGGCAGCTGCGTGGAGTGGATGCGAGCAATTAGGGAATTGTCAGTCAACACATCCTACTTGAAATCAGATAATGGTAAGTCTGATTTTAATTTGTGGTGGAAAACTGTAAAGTAGCAAACAAAATAAATAATGGATTTTGGGGATTTCATACCAAGCCTTAGCCCTTTCCTCCTGGAATTTGAATCGATTTAATTCGTGAAATATGATATAATTCCATGAATCCCTTACCAAATTCTTTAAATGTTTACAGGCTGGACTATATAAATAAAGAGGATCTCCACATCACAACTCTAAATAGACAATATGAGATTAAATGAAATAAATAAATAAATAATAAATACCCAAACTAAACTTAATTGAATTTATTGAATAGGGTCAACTAATCATTAATAGATTGGACTTGAATTAAACTCATCCCTTATTGAAACAAAAGGATTTTAACAAACCCTAACTTTTGAACTTAAATTAAAACCTTTTAAATAGAGTCAATCCAACCATATGGGTAGTGGGGAAGTAGCTCTGACATGCCTTTAATTGACTTGAAAATGTCATGCCCCATAGGTGTCCGCAATAGTATGTGTTATGGCCTATTGATTAGGATGAGATCTATAAGGTTTTGGATAGATTTCATCTTTCAATCAACTTTTCAATTTTATGTGCGTAGTTAGAAAGTGGTCAAGTTCAAGTGATTTTGGGTGAACCACATTTGTTCGAATCTAAATCAACTTGAACTCTAACTCGAAAACTCAAATCCTTTCGAGGTCTAGTGAATTCGTCTGAAAGGACTCAATTTTGAGTCAACTAAATATCTAATTCGATTCAACTAAAAGGTAACATTTTTAACGGAAAAAAATAAGAAGAAAAGTATGGAACATGTGATTTGAATCCAAGACCTCTTGGTTCTCATATTCATGCTCAACCACTATGCACATGTTTGTTAATATAATATAAGATTTATATTATATATTTTATAATTTGAGTTGATTCGAGAATTCTTTCGAGCTAGTTTTAGACCTTGACGCGAACTCAACTCGAAACGTAAGCTCAAAACTTGACTCGAAATGACTCGAATTGATTTTGAATTGAGCTAATGTTTGAGGAGCTTTGAGCAAATTTCAATTCCCACATAAAGTTGCCAGCCCTGTATTTGTGTTTTCTTGAATTACCAATTCCATCCCCTTGTCAACTAGTAGTTTTTCAGAGGATTTAATGTAGCATTTTGAATAGCACATCTATTGCTGGAAATCTCTCAAAGGCTTGCTACTTTTTTTTATAATGTATAGTTTAACAGATTTTTGTAGTGTGTTGATGAGCAAAATTAGTACGGCTGTACTATTGCAGTACATTTTGCTATGATTATGGAAGTAGCAACATATGAAATTTGTTCATTGGGGCAATTGTTTAATGAAATGCTATTTAGTTATTCATTATAAATTGACTGACCTATACTGTTATTGGGGAAAGGCTTCATCAAGGAATGCCCCCTCAGTTCGCCTTTTGACAGTTCCTTTTAATGACACTTTTGACCTTGAATATAGGTGTCTGACAGTAGAAGATTTATACTGTTTGTGGGGTTGTACCCTTAGGTATTCGTAATCTTATCATTGATATATAACTGGTTACCATTATGGGTCACTAGGATGATTGTTTAATGATGTGATATCGAAGTATCATTTTAAACTAACGCACTTATTCCATATTAGGAGAAGTCTTTGACAAGGAATGCCCGCCCCTTGATTTGCCTTTTTTCAGCTACCACTTTTGACCTTGATTATAGGTTTCTGACTGTAATACAAGATTTGTACTGTTTGAGTGGTTGGGTCCTTGGTTATTGTTATCTTTACCTTGAAATAATAACTGCTTACCGAAGTCTAGACTTGGCAATCCCTTGTGTAAACTATAATGTTTAGTTACTCGTCAAATTTTGCATTCAGAACAAGCTCAGACCTTATGCATTGAAGACATGCAAAACTTATGAATGCTCACTTACTATTGTTTGTTGTGTTAATCCCAATTTGATTTGATCCACTTTGCGTAATTAGTTATCTTGTCTAATTATGTAACCTACTTATAGAGTTTGCATGACCATAAGGACCTAGGTTTATTCATCCTTCAAATGCCACCCAAAAATGCACGGGTTCTCTTAAATGTACTTTTTGTTGTTTTGCGATCATCTGGGTGTCCAGGTTCTTGAATGATTGGTTGGTGGGTTTCTTTGGTAGTGAAAAAGGCATAGATCGTGTTTGAAGTTCAAATTTGTTGCAATTTTTGGATAGTATTATTGGCAAAACTTTTATATTTGTTAATTGTTTGAACATATATCGTGTGACATGCTAGTAACAAGTGCTGGCCCTCTGCATTTGCTATTTACTGAGGACCAAAAAAGTTTCTTGGTCATTTAGGCTGGCCGTGCAGATGGCTTGCTAGAAATTGTTGAATTCTGTAAAGTATGATGGAAGGTTCGTTTTGCTTGCAGGTTATGGAGCTGGAATTGAAGAAATTAGAGGACACTGTGAAGTCAATTCACGATGAAATGTTTTATCTTCGAGAAAGGTAATCTTGACATAATGTCAGCTACTCTACATTAAAGCTTTTTGTAAGTAACTAGTGAAGGTTTTACAAGAGGAAACTTGTTTGCACGTTTTAATATGCAACCTCAACGAACATTGTTTCAAGTTTTTTAAATGATTCTGGATTTGGATTTCAATAATTTAAATAGTTTTGATTTGGGTGGGAACGCTTGATTAACGGGGTTCTGTGGACTTGGCTGTATCAACTAACTCTTTTCCAGTCAGCCAGTGCTTGGGGAAGAAGGACAAAGATGGCGCTAAAATGGAGATGTTTGTTCTCATTACACATTGCCCTTTTCGCCAGCTTTAGTAAAACTTTTAACTTTATTAGTCTGGTATAGAGTGAGGTATTGTGAATATTATTCTCTCTTTTGGATACGCTGTATGCAATTTTTTTTCTAGAGTAGCCTAAATAAAGGTTGACCTGCAATGTGGTTTTTCTGAGCCAACTTGCTTTATGTTTCAGAACTTCAGACTAAATGCTGTTTTGGTGCTTTACTCGTTACTTTTGTTTGCCAGCTTCATTAATTTTGGACTAGAGAAAATCCTGAAAATTTGGCAAATTCTATGTGGTGAAAGACTTTGATTGCTATTCATTTATTTGTATTCTGTAGGGAGGTGGAAATGCAAGACATGAACAGGGCAACGAATTCTAAAATGGCTTGGTTGAGTTTCCTTTCACTTATTGTCTGTTTATCCGTGGCTGGATTGCAGCTTTGGCATTTGAAGACATATTTTGAGAGGAAGAAACTTCTTTAATACAGCACTCATTCTGTGATGTTTTCACTGTAGCATGGTCCAAAGGAGAATTTGACATTTTTATTTTAAGTGATTAGTAGGCATCTTGACTGTTGCTAAATGTTACTATCATGTGAGAAGTTTAAATAGTTTATGTAATCTTGATGTTTGTTAACAGTTTATAGTAGTTACAAAACCTTTACATTCTTTGACACAAACATGTATTATCCTCTTGATATTAAAATCGAGATGGACTCCCTAATCATTTTTTGCTCATGCGTATTAGTAGGTAATATTTGATTAGCAGCCAGGGCTTGTTTTAATCCTTTTCCTGGCTGCTAAGTAGCTAGGCCATTCTATTTGCTTTGTTGTGCTCTGCTTTCGAGCAGATTTTTTTATTTGTTTGATGAAATTCGAGCATATTTTTGTATCCTCTGAGATCAAGAATTATTTATGTTTATTTGCTTGTTAGAAGAAGGTAGTTTTAAACTGCATTACATTTGCCACATAGGCTTGGGAGCATCTCTTCCTTTCTTATTTAGTTATCATTTCTCATCAAGTTGAAGTCATATAAGATATTTACTTATTTATGATTGATTTGTAATGATTGTTTGTACTATTCAGCTATCCATCACCTTGTACTTTCATATAAGATATTTCTCATGGAGTTCTAATGATGGTTTTTATGTGGCTGATAGTAGATGTTACACTGCAAGATTTAGTGGTTGCATGATTGTGTTGAATGACTTGCACATTGTTAGATGAATTATTTTCTGAATAGTAAACTTACCACATTTTGTTAAACTGAAAATTTCGAAAGTCTACTTTTTGTTTCAGGAAGGGTCATCATGAGTCTTTTTCTGAAAAAATGTGATCAGTTTTGTGAATCTTGTTTGTTTTTAAACCTGTCAGTTGTAGTGTTAATTGTAATTGTGTACGCCTTTTATTAACACTTGATTTAGTTGTTTTTGATTCACCTTTTTTTTTATATTAAGTTGTAATCTCCTCCCATTTCTTCCATCAGCTCCATCAAGCCAAGTCAAATCTCCAACTTCGGGCTCTATTTAGTTTCAATATTATTTTAGTTAAGCTAAAGACTAAAATATTTTATTCATTATTAAAAAAATAATATTAAATTATTTATAATCACATTTTATATAGTTTTATTTCTTATTATCCATATATTTTAAGATAAATTTATAATTTTTAATCAAATTAATTTTTTTACCAAATAAGCCTAAAACTCTCATAGTGAAGACTTGGTATCTACCCTTCCCTTCTTATCCAGTAATTTCTCCTAATTCAATTATTTTTATTTTATCTTTTTTTTTTTAGTTTTTACTGTATGATAAAGTTGATTGATTGTTTTAGGTTTTCATGGTATTTGTTTGTCACATAAAATTTATAATTCATTTTTTTCCTTTTGAATTGTCAACTTTCATTTCAATTTATAATGCATTTTTCTTTTTGAATTGCCACTTCTATCTCTATTGTGTTATTGATTCCTCTAAATGTGTCCCTTTTCTGTCCATCCATCATTATATGCTAATATTGATATTATAGTTCTTGATTACTTTACCAAACCTTCTATACATAACATCTTGATTATTGTTATCAACTTATCTATCATTTAATTGGTTGGCAATGTGTAGGAGCTTCTATCATCTACTGCTGCCCCTATTGGCCTTCTTCTACTTCAGCATTACCTCCACCACAGTTCCTGAAATCAAATAATAACCAACTCATCTAGTAATGTATGTTGCTGCTGCCTTCTCTCTCTCTCTTCTTTTTGGGGATTTACATACAGAACATTGAATTCATCATAAATTACACATTTCACCATCTTTTAGTAAATATTACACATATCACACTCTTTTTACATTTCTATTGTTACAATAAAAATGTAAAACCCATAAGCAGAGTGTGATGTGTGTAATATTTACTAAAAGATGATGAAATGCGTAATTTGTGATGAATTCAGTATTCTGTATGTAAATCCCTCTTTTTTTTTAAGGTGGTTCAGGTACATCCACTAGCCTGAATCAATTTCCTCTTTGTCAAAACTAGTTAGAGGAGCAAATGAATACTGAACTGAATTTCAACCATGCGCCATGGTTCAAATTTGTTATCATGGACCTACAGAGTACTCGTGCTAATTGGGGTGCGTGAATTGTAGAGAAAATCATGAAGACTGCCACAGGGAAGAAATGTCGTGTTAAGGATGGACTAATGGCCACACGCTACGGCCTCAAAAAGAGATTTGAGCCCTCAAACTTGACGGCATGCATGCTCGATGCTATCGAGATGTATCCAGCTAATAGTTAGCTAGCTAGCATCTGGGAAGTGTCGAGAGAAGCGAGGCAGAAGCATCCCTGCATTCATAGATTCATCATACGTACATGTCATATTATGTCTTTCTTGTAATTGGATGTTAATCGAAGCAATGAAGTACATGCAGATATAATATATATTGGGAAGTTTGGATCATTTCAGTCCAGCACATTAATTTGTTAGTGCATTGTGGGATTGAACCAAAAACTTTTGGTGAACGTCTACGCGAAAAAACAAGAAGATATAGCTGGCCCTTGTTACACTCATTGGAAATTTGAAGGGTTTCAGCTGCTAGACCACATTCTCACTGAGAGAACCACTTGAATCTAAGTTGAAGGCAGCTCTGAAGCATATGCTAAGAGTTGCAGACGGCAGAACCAGAATAACCCAAGCCTATTGCAGTAAAAGCAAAGGCTTGGACATAAAGATATACATAATAGTGATTCTTTCCAAAGGCAACATTATAGGATGCACAGAAGAAAAGATAGGCTGCAAATCCGAGCTCTGAAAAGTTGATCCTGAAAGCAATAGGTTGCAGTAACGTTATAAGTAATACTGTCATCTTTAGACCAAAATCAGAAAATTTACCTATCCCAAAATTTGGTTTTGGTCTCTTCATGCACGTTGTTCATGGGCTTTGTCTTGAGGGCTTCTCCTAACTTCTCCGTTACCACCCATTCATTAACATTTCCCATTTCCAATAGGCCAACTAAAGTCGCCTTCATCCGATGGAAAGACATCACATTCTCAAACAGAACCCAAAATGGCATTATATGGATCAAGCTGCAACAAAATGAAGCATCAGCAAGATTACAGAATAGTAAGATCTTCAAAGCTCCTAAATGTTGAGGTTTAGCTGGCGAGGATCTATAATCAGCCCTTTTTTCTAAATGTATAATAGTGGTGTAGTTGCAGGTTGTTCGCACCGTGGATTTCTGATGGCATTAAGAAGAGTGATGGCTGTAGGAATGTACATCACTCCCCACAAAGGAATGGTGACCTCTGGAACAAGCACCGAAGCTGGAACCACCACAGAATAGAAAAGAAATGTCACAATATGGGTTACAATCTTGCGCACAAAGAAAAAGCTGTAGACCACGTGAAGTTTCTTCCATGTTGAGACATTCTGCAACATCGAGGATTGTTAGGAGAGAATATCGTAAAAGTATTTCTTGAAAATATGCTCTTAATTCTATTTTTAGTGGAAGACCTACAACCTTTGTCATGATGATATTAAGTGCCACCTTTCTAAATAAATTTGCAGCTCCACATGTCCACCGGTGCTGCTGTTTCCGATATGCCATGAAAGTACTTGGCAGTTCGCACTTGACCTGAAATAGAGAAAATGAATCAGTTCCTCCGGAACTTTAATGGATAGGCAAGTTTAAGCAGCAGGAGGCAGGATGGTTAGTTTAACTGTGATATATCATTGTTCTGAGAAGTGTTTTTATTCCAGTGATCAAACATTATTGTTTATGAAAAACAGCGCAAACAATAAGGGCTAATTTTGCTTAAAGACCGAGAGACTTTCACTGCCATTTGAGATCAAAGAACTAAAGCAGGGAATTGGCTAGTTTAGTTAGATGGCCTCGTAGTGACAAAGCATGGCTTAGATGTTCAACTTCAAATATTTTATATGATATCTAGCTCTTATGATATCATTGATACCTTGACGTTGCCAGCATACAACAATTTCCAACCTTTGAGGCCTGCTCTCACAGCTAAGTCCATATCTTCCACGGTAGTTCGATCTTTCCAACCACCTGCTTCTTCCATAGCTGACACTCGCCACACACCAGCAGTTCCTACATTCAAGAGAAATTTTTCAGACGACTTTTGCGCTGCAGCAGGAGTGAAAAGATGAAATAATATGAACCATCTTGTACTTTTCTTCCGTTACTGGTTCTCCATATAGCAGCACTCGCCAGTAGTATAAAAAATATAAAATTAGATGTAGGCTGCTAAATTGAGGAATTATATCTTAGTCAGAAATGGATCGTAGTGATACATATAGTAACATAGTTTACTGAAATATATTGCTTTGGTTCAATTTCAGAAGACACATTTTTTTGGCAGATAATCAAGAAAAAAAAAACTTTTTTTGGTAGAATGTATTCCCTTGGATAAATAAAATGGTTAATGAGCTTTACCATTGAAACCAAAGAAGGCAAAGGTTGATGAACCTGACTCTTGCTCCACTTTAAAATGATAATCTAGAGATATCCGTTGTATTCTTGTCATAAGGCACTCACTATAGTTAACTGCAAAATCGCCCGGGAAATGCGATAGTCAGCAACATCCTGTCAATTGACGAATTAATAAATCAGAAAAAAAAAACCCCTTATTTGACAAAGAAGAATTGCATTATTTTCTCTGACAATTATTAGACTAGTTGACTTTTTGAAATGCTGTAAAAAATATTGATAGACATGCATAGCAATGTTGGAAGTTACGAGAAGGCCATTGAAGAAAACTTCTCGAAGAAGATGTCATCAAAGAAAGCTTTGTCAAATATTCCCGTTCTAAAATCTTGACCATGTTGTTTGATATGGGCGTTTAGAAACATTGATCAAAGATTCGAGACTACGGTTCAAGGAAGCTGTTCGGAAACCTCGAACAAAGACTAGCTAGTGTTTGGACCTTTGCTGAGAAGGAAACTTCCAAATGATCGTTGACTGGAAAGATGTTTGAAATTTGCTGATAGACATGCAGAGCAGTGTTAGAGATCACTCCTTGCCTCGTTTGGTTTGAGTATATTTTTAAGATGTTTTATATTTTATTGAAATAGAAATAGAAAGAAAACTATTTTAATATTATAATATGAAATAAAATTATTAATTTTTGAGAATTGTATTTGATGTAAAACAAAGTTGAGTTTTTTTATTGAAATATGCATAGGATGTAAAGTAAAATTATTTTTAAGATTGGGAGTTCTGTAAGGTGAAAAATGTGATTTTTAAAATTTAAATGTGTATGATGTAAAATAAATGAAAAATATTGATAAAGATATTTTTGAAGAAATTTAGTGGCTTTTGACACCAACCACATGAGGCCCTTATGTGAATGAGGTAGACGTCGAGAAGGCCATTGAAGAAAGCATCTAGAAGAAGATCATCATTGAAGATCATCATCAAAGAACATCATCGAAGATGATGTCATCAAAGAAAGCTTTGCCAATATTTTCTCAAGCTAAAATCTCAACCATAATGTTTGATGTAGGCCTTTGGAAACATCGATTGAAGATTCAAGTATAAGATTTAAGCTAAGTTTTGGAAAACTTGAAGGAAGACTTTAGACCCGGTGTTTGGACTTTTGCTAAGAAGGAAATTCTAAAATGATTGTTGACCAGAAAGGTGTTTGGAAAATATTGTCCAAAAAAGACCAAAAGAAGCAATCTTTAAAGAGTGACATCAAACTTCTTAGAGAACCTCTAAGTCATAGAGTTGCTTATTCATCTACTAACTGAGTAGTCTTCCTTGAAAAAATGAACATGTGCTTTTAAAGGAGAAGAAATCTCAGGCGATTATAGGGAGTGGCCACATAGATCTATCAAACAGCAATACAGAAGTGGTCATGCCACGTTAACCACTAACAACAACAACAACAACGAAACCTTAATCCCACTAGGTGGGGTCCACTACATGAATCCTTTGTTTTCATTGCACTCTATCAATTACCAAATTCTTATCTAAGCTTAAGTAACTAAGATCATTCCTTATAGTTTCTTGTCATATCTTCTTTGGTCTCCCTCTTCCTCTTTATACATGAACAAGATTTAATAACTCAATTTTTCTAACTAGAACTCCAATCGACCTACGATTTATATGTCCAAACCATCTAAGCCGACTTTCTCTAAGTTTATCCTCAATTGGTGCAACACCAACTTTCTTTCGGATATACTCATTTCTCATTCTATCCTTTCGTGTATATCCATATATCCACATTAGCCTCCTCATTTCTGCAATATTTATTTTATTTGTATATTTTCTCCTTGCATGTCAGTATTCAATGTCATATATCATCACTGGTCTTACTACAGTTTTATAAAATTTACCCTTGATTCTGGATGAAATTTTTCTATCGCACAACACACCAGAAGCATTTCTCCATTTTACCCATCCTACTTAAATTCTATTAATAACGTGATTATCTATTTCATCATCATTTTGAATGATTAATCCAAAGTATTTAAAGCGCTCACTTTTCTTTCAATTTGATCACCCATTATCACATCTCCAATATAAGTATTTCTTTCTTGACTAAAAGTGCACTCCATATATTTAATCTTTGATCTACTGAGATGAAAACTTTTAGATTCTAGAGCATTTCTCCAAAGCTCGAGTTTCACTTTAGCTCTCTCTTTAGTTTTCTCAATATGGACAATATTATCTACAAAGAGCATACACGAAGGCATCTCATATTGACTATGTTCAGTTAGGACTTTCATAATCAAAGAAAAAACATACGAACTTAAAGCCAAGCCTTGCAGTAATCTAACAGTAATAGGAAAATCCTTAGTCAAATCTCCTTGTATCTGAACATAAATAACAGCTCTTTTATACATGTCTTTAATAACCTGAATATAAGCAGTACAAATTCTTTTTTTTTCTAAAACTCTCTAAAATACTTTCCTTGAGACTTTATCATAAGTTTTTTTCAAATCAATAAAAACCAAATATAAGTTTTCCTTTTTCTCCTTAAACTTCTCTGTTAAACTTCTCAATAAATAAATAACTTGTATAGTAGATCTACCTGACATAAAGCCAAACTAATTCTCTGATACCTTAGTATTATGGCGTAATCTATGTTTGATTATCCTCTCTCAAAGTTTTAAAGTACGACACATTAAGTGGGGCAATGGTTTTCACCTAAATTTCGGGCTTTTTACATAAATTTATTGTTCTTGTCTCTTTCTCTATTTCCTATTATTTGCATTGGATTTTCTCGCAATCGTGTTTTCTTTTTAACCTAAAACTTTATTTCTGCATTGCGTTGTGAGAAATCTATCTTGAAAAGGCAACATTGCCATAGACATGAATTCCCCAACATCCCTGCGGAGAGTTAACCAAATCAAAAACTATCAACTAGTTGTCGACCTTGTGGCAACTATGAAATTCCATATTTCCTACATTAAATCAGATAAAAGTGTATCTTCAAATTAGTAAAAGATTCTAGAAAAGCATTTCCACAGTTTCTCTTCTGTGTAATAAGGTCCTTAGTCAAACCCAAGGGTTTTGACATGTTTGTTTTCTTCCATTTAAGTTTTGCACTTCCTTAGATGACAGCAAGTAGAAACATGAGTAGAATTGCAAATGGAGCCCAAGTTGCAAAATTAGTAGACTAGATGAGACAACATACAAGTTTCTAAATTACAGTGATCAATCACAACATAGAACTTAAATGAGTTAAACACTAGCAAGGCTGCAATGCTGAACTTTCTAAATAAATTTTCAAGAAATGACAGTGAACTCAAGGAAACATTACTAGAAGGTGTATGTCATTATCAAATAAGCTAGTATTTGGAAGGTGAACTAACATAAAAAATGAGAACCAAAGCTCAGCAAAAGGCCTTTGTATAGTATTATTAAAAAAAAGGCCTTTATATAGAGTTCAATTTCAGCTACATTAACATCCTGCTGTTACTAACAGGCCCAACTAATAAAAATCTATTGACATATCGTAGAACAAATATAGTTGTATTTACGCCGTAGTTTACTTTTTATCCAATATATTGAATGCTTGAAGTGCGATAAATATGTCCTGATGAACAAGTTTCCACTTACAACCAATTATTTTACACTTCTTGCTCACTTATGACTTGTCATAATTCTAACAAAGATACCATCCATTAGGATTCTCACTTGTCATACATCTAGTGAAGATACTATCCATTATGATTCTCTACAAGTCATGATCAACTAAGCTCGAACAATTTACAATGCCATTGAGTTAGATATCATCCATTCAATGGGGTTAAACAATAGTGACTTTAGATTCCTTCACATTTTAGAAGCAAGAAGTTTGCATAGAATTTCACGTAATATAAAACTATTAAAATTGGGTAGATATGAGTGGAGGAGAGAATCAAGTAGCTAACCCAGCTAGTGTGCGATATTAAGGCTTTGTTTTTTTTTTTAACAATATTAAAGCTTTGTTGTTGTAAATAAATTTGCTAGAACATTGATTCAAGCGTAAAAGTTATTTCATGAGACAAGAAAAGATAATTACATAATCATTTTAAACTTGAAGAAGTTGCAATATGTTTTCACTTAAACAGAGGGCCTCACCAAACTCCCAGCGAGCTTGAACAAGAGCAATATTAGAATTGGATACAAGATAAGGGATTGTTCTCATGAGAAAGTCGGCTTCCGGTTGGAAATCGGCATCAAAGATGGCCACAAATTCGCATTGTTGAACATAGCCATGTTCCATTCCCCTCTTTAAGGCTCCCGCTTTAAACCCCTTTCTATTGTCTCGGACCTCATAGGTGATGTTCATACCTTTACCTGCCCACAATTTACACTCAAGAGCCACCAAGTCCTACAATCAATACGAGGTTTAGGAAATAAGAAAAAAAATATATATATTACAGTTTTATCCAACAACATGCTTATTTTTGTTTTTTGACATATTAATTGATATATAGAGTATAGAATCTGATTCCACTGGAAAAATCTAACATATACTCATTGCATTTATAAAAAAGGGAACAGGACCCAAACAAAAGTTGCTCATTTGTAAATGAAATTACTGAATGAGATTAATTAAAAAAAAAAACCTGAGTATCTTCTATGTCATAGGTAACTGGTCATAGGTGCGTTAGGGTGATAAGATAAATGCAAGGAAATTAAGAGAAATCCAGACAAAATGTATAGCAAGCAAATTTCAAAGTGCCAGGTAAGAGATTTTGAGAACATAAAACTGAAAAAAGAAGAATTATTGGCATTGATTTTTTTGTTGGATTTTTAGGGCAATCTAATGCTATGTACTTCTCTACCTTTACTCATGCATTTTCAGCTTTGAAAATATTTATAAATTGAAATCCCTTGAAGATTTAACTGTTGAAGCATCAGTAGGCTGTGCTGCTAAGTTCAATTCAACTTTCAGATAGTATTTAACCTTCTGCGCTTTAGAAGAATGTGGACACACATTCACATTAAAAACAAGTATCTTTTTCTGTTATCAGAAATTAAACAGTTAAATATGTCATTGAAAGTACAGCTAATTTTATCATGCACTAAGACATGTCCCTTTGACAAATGAACCAGCTAGATGTTAAGGTACCTATCCTTCTTTGTTTAACCCAAAATCAAAGGAACTCCAAGCGGTTAAATCTCTTCAAAGTAAGGAAACCTCGCCATTCAACTCATCTAATTGTTCTTGTGATCTGTGAATATAGATTAGACTCAGAATGACAACAAAGGTTACGAGAAATTAATATGGCTAGTACCAACTGAATATGCATCATTTTAAAACTTATAATATATTAATTATACGCATATCTTAATTATCCTTTTCAAGTAATCGATTCGATATGCATATAATTAATATATTATAAGTTTTAAAATGATAATTAAGATATTTATGTATAAAAATAAGTTACGGCAATTAATATAATGGGATTTAATTTATAAATAAATAGGAATATAAAGATGATTTAGAATATTATATTGTAATATATATAATAAGTAAATACATTTTTAAATAAAAACATAAGACTAACAATTAGGTTTGACTCAACTCAAAAATTGACTCAAAATTGAATGAATTTTAATCGACTGGTATCAAATTCGACTCAAAATCAAAATGTTCAACTTCAAGTTGAGGCTGGAAGAATCAAAATCAACTCAATAATAGACCAACAGAGCCGAACGGCCGAACCAAGTAATATTGAGCTTTCACTTGTTTGTTCTTGGTTTTCTTTTTGCTTCCACTATCTTATTGTTTTATACTAATTTCATTATGAGTTATGTGAAAGTGCTAGAAATTTCAAAATCATCTATTTACCCCCTTCTAGGTGATTATCTTGATCCTCAAGGATAATGTGCTCCACAAAGCCCCAGCTGCCTTACTCTTTGTATCGATTCATAAATAGGTAGGCTCATTGAGCTCAACCCTTTCCTGTTCTTATACATCTCCATCAGATTCTTTCTGTAAATTTTAAAATGCTTCAAAAGCTATTTTCCATAACCAACTTGGCATCCACTTGCCCCCTCCATTATATTGTGTAGATTGTATGGGAATCCCCAAGCCCGCCTTGAACGAGAATAAAATTTTAGGTTTGAGAATTAAATGGAAATACTGATTTGCCATGAATAAAAGCTTAATTTATAAAACGCGCCTGGTGATTGATTGGGGAGCAGAGCGATTCCAACAAGCAGCAGCCCTCAGAGGCATGTAACTATGCCAATTTTATCAAACGCTAGGGTCCCCAACAAAATTAAAAATATGCTTGCTGGAATATGACAAGTGAATGCATCTTTAGGTATGCGAATGCAAAATTAAAAACACTTCAATTGCCTGCTTCTCGCACCTTAACTGCTGGATCCGTCGAGTCGTCAAGAACTTGTATTATTATCCGGTCTGCCGGCCATGAGAGCGTACATGCGGCTCCAATCGATAGTTTGTATACCTGCGCGCAAAAGGTGTTCGACAGTTTGCCGCAGTGTGGACTAAGAGGAAATGGGTTTTTACCAGCTACTGCAAAATGACAAATAACAGGACAACTAACTGTAACCTCTCTCTCGTTGTACATTGGGATCTGAACAAGAACCATGGGGTAGGCCAAGGTGCCGGTCTCCACATCTGCCCTGATAGCCTCCCACTTGTAGCGCTTCTCCGGCCTGAGGCGGAAAAGCTTCACGGTGAGGCTGACGACTGCCATGAAGGTGACGTCCATCATTAGCATCACCGACATGATGAGGCAGGCGACCACTAGCACTCTCAGCACAGGCGCAATCGCTTTGGTTCTCACCAGACTCCAGACCGAACAAATTTGCTCCGGGAGGGCGCCGGTAGCTAACTTTTCGATCAGCTCTAGGCCGCCTGAAAACGATAATCCGATAGCACGCGCCCACTCCGCGACGGCGACAGAGGCTGATCAGAGCCAAATTGAAGAAATGGACGAGAATGGACTTAATATTGAGCAGAACAAGCATATAGCAGACACTTTAAAGATAAACTAAATAGCAAGAAGAAGCAGTGGATCAAACAGAGAAAGCTAGAATTCAATTGGTGTACTTGTAACGGTAGCTCGCGGAGGCAGGAGGAGGATGGAAGGAGACTGAGCAGAAACTGGGTGGTGAAGAAACGGAGCAAGATTGAGACTGCTGGCGTTGCCGACGGGATCGAAGGCAAACACCGGCGGCTGCACGTCCGTCATGGTAGGTAAAACTTCCCTGGAGCAGTCCCCGACAGCTTTGTCCGTCCTTGGCCTCTTATCTCCCTCACTCTCTCTCTCTCTCTCTCTCTCTCTCTCTCTCTCTCTCTCTCTCTCTCTCTCGATTTTCCCTCTTGTTGCTTTCCATAATTACAGTAATAAAATATTACCCGCGTTAGGTTTGGAGCACCGCGGTGTTTTGAACGAGAAAAGGATGCATTATTTGTAGGAATGACAATTGGGCGAGTTTAGATCGAATTTATAAATATTTATATCCGCCCTGCTATATATTATTTATTACTCATACCCGTCTCATACCCGTTTTCGTCCCGCCCCGCCCCGTTTCTAGTTTTCATAAATCCGTACCCGCCCTCCCCGCCCTGTTTCCTCGATAATCAAGATTCGCTGGTTACTACTAACAAAAATGCGTTCACTTTTCTTAACTTTTCGTTTAAAATTTGAAAGCGGTTTTCAATATAAACTTGAATTTTTATTTAGGATATTCTCAAATTCAGTTTGTGGAAAAACTTCGAATACAAATTTACAAAAAAGAAACTTTTCTGTTATTAGTAATTAAGTTAACTGGTTGTTTAATAGTTATCATTATGCAGCAATTTTTATATCAACAGGTGAGAATGGCACAATAGATGGGCAATGTGAGGTATGGTGGAACATGTGAAGGCAAAAGACATTTTCTTTTACAAGACCACATCTCATGAAATTTATTCATTCTACGAACCACATTGAGTGAAATCATTTTCAGATTTAAGTTTATTAAATCGGGTACAGGGCGGGGCAGGTCTAGATGATTCATACCCGAACCCGCCCCATTGAATAACGGGGCGGGGCGGGGCGGGTGTTGCGGGTAAAATTTGAGTACCCATACCCGTCCCATTAGGGGCGGGTTAATCGGGTACGGGTACAAATTGCCACCCCTAATTATTTGATAGCAATAGACATGGGCACGGGCCATGGACCCACCCGACCCGACCCGACCCGCACGATCCGACCTAAAAATTTTAGAACTTAATTATAATAAAAATTTCATATAATTTTATTAATCCGGCCCAGCCCGTCCCGATCATATTCATGCTTGGGCTTAGGCATGAACATCGAGGCCCAGACCCATCCTAGCCCGACTATAGATTTGAGTTTTTATATTTTGAAAAAAATGTTATAACTCATAATTTTTATTATTATAATTTCATATTATAATAGCATAATTAGAGCTAAAATTTTTTAGTATTTTATATAGTATTTATATTATTTTAAATTATATAGTAAACTTGATATATTAGATTTTTAGACTAAAAGCTTGTTATACAAAAGATCTTAATAATCTTTTTAATTAATTAACATTTAAAAGATAATTTCATTAAATTTGGAGTGATGAAAATGTAAAAAATTTAGTCATTGAAGTATTAAAATATAAATATATGTTCATTTTAAAAAATTTATATATAACTTTTCATTAAGCAGATATGAAATGTATAATAAGAAATTTTTAATGATAATAAGAATAAATTCTTTCGGATTGACCAGGCCTGGCCCGGCTTGAGCTCAGGTTGGGCTTGGTCATATATATTGACCCAAATATATATGTATAGGTGCAGTTTAACCGGCTCCCTCAGTGACCCGGCCCAAGCCCAATCCATGCCTAGGTCAAGATAGGAAGCATTTAGTTTTATATTATATTATCTAAAAAAATAATTATTTTATTTAATAATATTTTAAAATAGTTTTTAAAAATATCATAAAATTATCATTAAAAAAGTGATATTTATTTAACATGATATTTATATAATATAACATAACATCAAGATAATATTGAACCAGACAGTCCTAAAAGATTTTGTAAAACTTTTTACTATTATTTTTAGGCTGCATAATATTTCCTTTTCTATTAACCACTACTTTCCAATATGATAACCATATCTTGTTATTTTTATAGTGAAGTAATATTTTGCCTCTTATTATATATTAATCTCAAAATGCATCTCAGAAGGCATCTTAACAGTTAGATAAACAACACGCCAAATAATAAAAGAGATTACTATATAAAAAAAGTCGTGTATGACTCCCAATAAGGCAAATGATAACTTTACATTGTGCCCAACTCATGTCGTAAAATGAGCGGCAGTATCTCATAGAGTGGACCCCTTATCAACATATAGAAAGCAACTAGTAGTCCAACTAGATAGTGATGAGCTCAAAATTGAGTCCAACTAGCAATACACACCACTTTACACACGCATAGACATCAACATCCTTCTAAAGGCCTAGCATGGAGTTACGATTTAATTTAAGATTATGGTCATAAGAAGGCTCCTACTCACAAATCATGCTTCGGAGATCCACCCTATGACAGGGAATGATATGATCTTTCGTGATATCCAACCTTCAACCTCAATACACACACAATAATTAATTGCCTAAGATAAGGAGATGCTTGAGACTGTTAAAAAAAGACTAACACGATTTACTATTAGGAAAAATATCAATAGGATAACGTTGTTCAATGCACCATGGCAATCTCTAATAATCTTGGAGAAGACTGTCAGCAATAAAGGCCTCACATACTAGGAATCTCCGAGTGACAAAAACCACATCTTTCAAAAATCTCTAAGCATAAGAAAAGATTGGGGCAACTAGAAGATTTACGACATTTGCCACAAGGAGAAGAATGCTTCGACATAGAAGGTCGACATCCACTGCAAACTTAAATGTCTTCACAATAATGAAGATATTTTTATTGAAATATATTTAAAGATAAGTATTATTCAATATTGTAAAAATTGAACCAATAATCAAACCAAAATAGCATTCAATTTACAATTGGATTGATCGAACCGGTCTAACCGATCGGGCCAATTACTGATATTAATATGATAAAAAAATAATTATATATGCATTTAATATTAAAATATAAAATATATAATATAAAATATTTATTATATAAATGTAATTAAACTACTAATATCCAATATGACTAACAAAAATTAATTAACATATATTCATTTTCAAATAAGATTGATGAACATATATATATATATATATATATATATATATATATGATTTCTTATATGACAAACAAATATTAAACATCATATGTGATATATATTCAATATAAAATTAATTAATATATATCTACATTAAAATAAAAAGTTTAGTCACCTTTAAAAAAAATAATAATAAGTTTAACCATAAACATAAATCCAACATAAATTTTTAATCTAAAATATTTATTAACTTACAAATATCAACTAACATAAACATAAAATATAAATTTTTCGATTGAACCGGCATTTAACAGGTTCAATCGGTTCACCCAATTTAACTGGTTCAACTAAGTCTAAATCGGTTCAATTTTTTTTTTTAATTTTAATATTGAACTGGACTGAATTAAAGACCAGTTCATAGTCAAACTTGTCAAATTAGATAATTTGATCTGATTTTTACAACATTGGTACTATTTCAGAGGTTCTATTTTCCTTCAATTTCAAAGAGGAAGAGGTAGATAACCCGAAAATGTGAGGGGGGCTATAGTAGAATAATCGCATGCTTTTTCCCTTTGTTGATGTGAGGTCTTTAGAAATAATGTTAAAAAAGATAACTTTTTCAAGAACTTGTCTTCTTTTCTTTTATTTAGAAAGTAAAAAAAAAAAGGTGAAAAGCATCAAACTCAATAGGGCATGTGATGGCGCGGGGCGGCGCGGTGACGGCGCGGCTGCCGGATCTGGTGGAGAGAGGGAGAGTAAGGGTATAATAGTAATTTTAATATTTTTTTAATAATAAAAAAAAGACCTAGATGATAATTTTTGAAAACTTAGGAACCCCAATGTTAAATATAAAAAATGTGGACCTGTGTGATAATAACCCTTAAACTCAGGGACCTGGGTGTAATTGCCCTAGAATAAAATAAGACGATTTTTACGTGAAAATCTGAGTATCCGAGGGAAAAACCACAATGCCGTCTAGGCGATCTAAATTCACTAATCGAATCTCTTCTCTTACAAAGCTAGAGAGAGAGGCAGCTCGGCCAGCCCTCCAGAGAGTTTCTTCTCTCCCTTATTTATAGCTTGGAGAGGAGAGGACATAATGAGTACAGTCTGTCACGTCTGGCATAGAAATATGGAGGGTACGATCTAGTGATCTCTTTTTGAAGAACTGTTCGAGTAGGGCTATTCGAGTAGGGCTGTTCGACTTAGAGCTATTTGACTAAGGATGTCAGAGAAGGTTCTAATGAATTTTATCGTGAGAAATTAGCTACGTGATTGACTAAAATGAATGCAAAAAACAATACGTTTAAAAAAGCTTAAGTTTGCACCAAACAGTAGATTTTATAAAAGCTAAATTGTGAAGCAAATTTCAGTCATTGGTCAATTGTGCTCATCATTTGATCTTGGCATTGGCACAAAAGTCATTTGGCATCCAAGAACAAAAACAGATTTCAATTATTTCAGACCTAACCTTAGTCTATATCCAAAATCATGACTTATATATTGAATGAGGTTGTTCAAGAAATTAAGTATGATTAAACGAATATAATTTGTGTACTTAACATTAATTAAGTTATATAAAAAGATTTTATTCATATGTATTGTAATATTCTTATGAGTAATATTTTTTGATGGTATTCCGACTTCAATATTTGTATGAGATGAGAGTTCAATCCAACTTCTTTGAGTTAGAGGTATCGGGATAGTCAACTATACCTCGTTCACAAAGAATGGACATTTTATAGACATTACTAGTTTTTCGTCTTCTTTACTGGCTTTTATTTCCTTATCAACAATGTTCTTGATATTAAGAACTGAATCTCCAATGTTAAATTGTCAGAAGTGAACGTGCTTTTTATAGTGCCGCATTATTCTCTATTTTGTTGTGGAATAATATGCAGCAAAAAATTTGAATTGTCGGATGTGTAGTTAGCCGAATGCATCATGCAAGATAAATATGAGAAATAATAATAATAAAATAATAAAGCAACCATAAGAACACCAGATTTACGTGATTCAGAGAGATTCCTCCTACATCCACGGGGAGAGTAAATAAAGACTTTATTATGAAGAAAATCAAATAGAAAAGGAACCTTACACCATTCATTTGGTTCTCAATCTCAGACGGGATACAAAAAACAGTCTTGTTCTTCTTCTAAATTAGATAATCTAACATGTCCTAGAGCCTCAGACGATTGTCTTCAAATTCCTACTAAATCACCTCTGTAGCCGACAAAAAAAAGCCAAGAAAAATTATTGTCAAAAATACTCAAGTGAATTATCTATTCACGTTTCCCATAAAGAAGCTTGAGAACCGACAGTCTTGAACAACAAATCCTGTTAATCACTATCGAGCTTATCTAATAATCTTGTATTAATAATGATGGCATGCATATATAATAAATCTTATATCGGATCCCCATAAAAAATCTCAACAACCTAACAAACACTAGTAGAATATAAGCCTTTTACAGCGGTTTAAAATCGTTGTAAAATACCACAAATAAACCGCTTTTTATGTATGTGATGTAAAAGGTATAAACCTTTTACAGCGGTTTTTAATCACTATAAAAGGTTGATCTTTTACATCGATTGTCTTGAACAACGGCTATAAAAGATCAATCTTTTACAGCAGTTATTCAAGATAATCGCTGTAAAATAGCTGGATGTTTTACAGCGGTTGTAACAAAACAGAAAAAAATTTATTGCTCCATCCATTAGCTGCCTTCAGATTATACAATCGCATTAATGCTGAAAGTTTAGTGAAGTTATTGCAACCGGAAAATAAAGGTGTTCTAGCATCTTTTAAGAATTCTTCAAATTGAGGTTTATGGATAAAATTATCTTCAGCATCCTTAAAATTGTCCAATCTATCCTCTTCTACTGTGTCTTCAGCGTTAGTATCAATTTTTGGAGTAACTGTTGAAGAACTTCTTAGCCTGTTATTAATTTCAATTATTGGAGCTTTTTCATGACAAATCCACCTTTCATAAGTCACATCAATTTCATGAAATAAAAGATAATCTTTCACTGTAGATGCATTGAAAAGTTTCATATTACCACATTTTAAACACGGACATCTCATATTTCTTTGAGATAAATTTGAATTATTCAATGCAAATTCTATAAAATTGTTGACTCCATTGCTATATTCAAATGATTGTCTGTCTATTCTCATCAATGTTCAATCCATTGATTAATATTCTGTAATAATCACACACATATATAAATATATAATATAATTTAGATAATTACCTTTAAAAATGATTGAATTCAAAAATATATTCAAAATAAAGAGAACAAAAAATTTTAAAAAAAATAAAATATCAAACAGATCATACACAAATATCACAGTTATAACTTTTGATTATCACATAAAAAATATATGTATCAATAATATATACATAGATATTAGTACACATAAATGAGTTTTCATATTGAAAGGAGTGTTACCATGTCCAGCAATTTAATTCAATTATTATATCTACTACTTCACAAATATCAATTCGCTTATAATATAATCAACAGTACTACAAATTCGATTACTTATTTAAACATCAACATAGTAAATCCGATTATTTATTTATTTCACATTTAAATTATCATTGATATTCATCTTAAATATGATCACTTCTACATACAATAAATTATTCATCACTTCATAATGGAGCTACCAAGCCAACAATATAATCATTAAATTATCTATTAGCAGCAAAAGGCTCACTGAACATAACTGATCAGGCTATTCATTCACTAAAATCAAATGCATGGGAGGGTTGAGAGAAAGTAAAAAGAAGAAAGATGATAAAATGAAGAAAAAAAACTCAAAAAATATTAACATATTACATGAGAGAATGACAGTGAGTTTCAAGATTTACCGAAGAAATGAAGTAACCGTCGATAGTGCGGAGTCATCGGCGAGGTTGTGTCGTCAGTGAGGAAGGATCAATAGCGAAGTAGAGTCCTCAGTGAGGAGGCCACTCGTCGACTAGTTGCACTAGTGCAAAAATCAGAGAACACGAGGGAATGACGGTGAGTTTCAAAATTTGCTGAAGAAATGAAATGACCGTCGGTGGTGTGGAGTCGACAGCGAGGTGGAGTCGTCGGCGAGGAACGATCAATAGCGAAGTGGAGTCGTCAGCAAGGCGGCCACTCATCGGCAAGCTACGCTAGTGCAAAGATTAAAGAGTGACAAACAGGGCTCCGTCGGGGCCAGATCTGCTTTTTAGGGCAGATTGTTTACAGCGGTTGACTTAGTCAATCGTTGTAATCGCTGTAAAAGATCTTTTACAGCGGTTGATTTGGTCAATCGCTGTAAAAGATGATGATCTTTTACAACAGTTGACTAAGTCAACTGCTATAAAAGAGCTTTTACAGCAGTTGGCTAAGTCAACCGCTGTAAAAGATATAATCTTTTCAACCTTTTTTAAAAGATATAATGCACATTTTTTTTAGTAAAATAATTTTTATAAATAGGATTATTTAACTCAATCTTTTATCCCATAATAAATCTATTAAAATAGGATAAGAATTAAACCAATGGCTTAAGAATATTTAATTTTTTAATTAAATCATATTTTAACACCATTTATCCTGAAAATTCATGAAAGCTGCAAGTTTCATGATCTCTTCAAGCAAAATATTTAAGTAGAGATTTTGACTCATGTCATTTTGCTTTTACTATTATTCAAAACTTTCAGGACCATACATAAAGTCTATCATTTGGGAATAAACATGTAGATGGTCTCATCCTGAATACAAAGGAAAAATGATGTATTCTGTGACTTTGAAATAAGTCGTAATCACCTATACACTCGAAGCGAATTTTTTGCTTTACATATTTCTTGTATTGTTGAGGCATTTCTTAAGGACAAAAACGGTGGAGAAACTCCAAATCAATAGATTATGAGTTTTGATGAAATCTCTAACTGTCTACAGTTGAATCAGCCATTGCTTACGCTTCCACCCATTTTATGATGTAATTTTGGCAAGAAGAAGAAAGCTCCATGCAATAGGAAATAATACTAACAAATCCATATCAAAAACTGAAAAGGCATAAAGGGGTGTTTGATTTGGAGTTATCTTGATGTTATATATGTCATGTAATCTAGATGCTACGACATCCAAATTTTTTCTTTTGAGTGATGATTTCATAATTTTTTAGAAATTTATCTATACATGTCATTAAATCAATAATTATTTTCTCCAAATAACATTACATAATGTTAAGATAATAATAAATAAAATACCTCATAAATAATATAGATATACTGTAATGATTCAATTGGTTGTTGAGAGATCTTTCTATGCATTTGGCATTATGCATGGGCATCTCTCTAGCCATAATAATAACATTTTGGAGAAAATTTGACCAAAGCTTCTATTATTAAAGAATGTTAGACTTTGTCCGCCATACGTGTTTACCAAACTCTTTTAGCATGTATTACTTATTACTTCTTTGGCTTCCTATATATTATAAAGGGTATTTGCTCGTGATCGAAATAACGATATTGCCATTTGAAGAGTATGCTTTGCAATTTTTACCTTTATTGGCCTAGTAGTTTTTCTTTGATATGCAGGGAGTGTGTTCAACTATATATCATATCCATCCAAAATGGTATAACATTGGTGACCACTACTTCTAGCTCCCCATAAGTTGTATTTTGGTGATTATGTTGTTATTGTATATCAATTCATTTGAATTTGCTAATTTATTAACAATGTAATTTTGTTCTTTCTACGTTTGGAAAGTTTTGACTTTTAAAAGAGTTGTACGAAATGCATATCAGTAGGAGTTCGTCTCAAGTTTGAAAAATGTCTTTAATTTGATTGAATGTTAGCAAGGTCGCTATACATTTGCAGATGAAAACTCAATCAGTGGTTCATATTCCGCTTAATTATTAGTTGCTGAGAGGAAAATCGAAAAGGCTAATGTAATTAATTAGATTCTTGTTAGACCCATATGTAAACATTTGAATCAACGTGTAATTGACCTGACACTCTATCTACATGAGTTTCATAGAATTTTGAGATTGTTTATTCGACCACAAAGTCCACAAGTGCTTGCGGTTTAATCGTTTAACTACTATCCAAAGATGAAATCAACATACCTAGCTATGTAAGTTTAATGGTTGATATTTTGATAATCATCCATAGACCTCAAGGGAGAACAAAATGTTTTAAATAAAATAATTTTATTTAACAATATAATGTTAAAATAAATTATTTTATCTTTAAAAACAAAAAAGATTTATACCTAAAATATACTCCAACCCAGCTACTTCCAAAAAAAAGGAGGATTTGCATGTCATTTTCAAAGATTTATTATTTTCAAGCAGCATTTTCAAAATTCATTATTTTCATGCAGCACTCTTATCTAATTTTAAAAGCAGAATATTGCCTATAAATTTACCCTAAAATAAAGAATGCTATCTGAAAATAATAGAGTTTGAGGGTACCGTTTGAAATAATGAATCTTTAGGGATGACAAACGTGAATTTCACAAAAAAAAGCTCTTATTTGTTTTCCCTCTAGAAACTTCATTCACCACTGGATGTCTCTATAGTGCCCAATATTTTCATAGCCTCCAATCCGTGCAAGAAAGCGACACTTTGGCTCTATTTGATTGGAAGAAAAAAAGATAATTTGAAAAAATTTTGTGAAAACTTTTAGAAAAATATAATAATGTAAAATAAAGTGAGTTAGTTATATTATAATTTGTGTTGGATGTGAAATAAAATGATTATTTAATGTTGAAATTTGTGTAGAATGAGATAGAAAATAATTTTTAAATTTTTTTTAAAATAAATTTAAAATTTTAGTCATGACTAAAGTAAGTCATTTTTTTAACTAATAGCCAAATAAGGGTCTTTTCTCTCCATCTTCTCATCACGTATAACTAGGCCGGGATGCTCGAAGCTTATCCGACGGTGCTCCGAAGATCAGGACGAGTGACCGGAGCCATTGGATCTCAGATTCTCGTCCTTCTTTAATCCACCTTGTCGCTTAATTATCTGAAATCCTAATTACCTAATTTTGCTGGCCTTCATAATTAATGGGATCGAAGGAGGACGAGGAGGGGCACTGGGCAGCAGAATTAGTAGCTGGGAAGCAGATGGACGGCGGTGGAGAGGCTCAAGCCGGCTGCTGGAACGGTGGTGATCCAGATCCCGTACCTCTTTGCCGGCGTTAATGTCTTCTATGAGCTCGATCTCCATTAATTAACTATGGAATCGAAACCAAATCACTGCCATATATATATATATATATATATATATATTTCCCTAGAATTTAAAAAAAAAAAATCAAATTAATTGGGTAAAACCTTTAAACATACACAATTAGACAATGAAATTAAAACGGATCGATCTAGTGAAAGAGACGATAATTTCTCGGCACGTACCTCTCAACTAGAAGAACAGGGCAGCGGAAAGCGATGAAGATTCGCTCGGATTTCGATTCCGTCGTTAATGGCGAGCTAGCCGGCTTGTGGAAGACGATCTCGATCGGGATAATCACCATTAATTCCGGCGCCATCTGCATGCTTCCTTGTTACTACTAGCTAGTTCCTCGTCGTATCTTCTTCTCCCATTATCAAGGCTAGGATGAGAGCTAGTCTGAGATCTAATTACTATTATCGAGGGATAAGCTTCGAGTATTGGGGCCTATTTATACGGGAAGCAGATGAATCAGAAATTCTCCATCTAGTTTGTGTTTTTTTTTTTTTTATTCAATATAAATTTTAATTATAAAAAATAATTTTATTGACATCCAACACAAATATAAATTTTAAAATTAATTTTATTTCATATTTTATGCACTTTTTAATATTAAAATAAATTTTTTTAATATTAAATTTAAAAATAAATTTTTTTTTTTTTATTTCAAAAAAAATTTGAACCAAATGAGATCAAAAATACAAGGGCTAGAGAGAGGCAGCTTAATTCCTTCCACGGGTTCTAAACAGAATTTCTTGCTTATTAATTTATTTATTTTTAATATAACATTGATAGGTAATTTGCTATATATTGAATATGTAATTGCTCCATATTAAAAAATAAAGTAAAGTTATAAAAATTTATTAAAAAAAATTATGAATTTATTAATTTAGTATAAAAATTAAGCTCACGAGTTTTTTCTAATGATTCCTAATTGGCTTAATAAATATTTAATAATTTTTAATGAGAAATTGAGAACATTTATTTTATTTTGTAATTAGAATTATCTAATTTTGAAATATTATTTTTGTAAAAAAAATACCTATTAAAAATTATAAATTTTAAAGAAGTATCTTTTAATTAAAAGGTTGATTTTAAGTATCTTTTAACTATTAAATTGAACCTAAAAAATATCTATAAGTATCACATATTTTCTGCAATCTTATTTACTTGAGAATTTTATCTTTCTATTATATCTTAAAAAGTGGTTGATTTTTATATCTAAATTTATTTTTACGGGAAGTGTTAAACATGTCTCAAAGTTTTCAAATTTTTTTATTTTCTTACAACATTTATCTCTCAAATTTTAGTATATTTCTTAAAAATTTAAATAATATTCTAATTGATTCGATTTTTAAAACATTAGATTAGAGGCATCAAACAAATCTTATAATAAGTTTTCAAATTAGTTCATCTAATTAAGTTAATTTAATCAATCTTCTAAAAAAATTAATTTAATCAAATAAAATAATACTTAACTCAGCACACTTTCCTTGCCATGCTCTGTTCTTCTTGGCTGCAGCAAACGCACGCAGGGGGATTAAAAATATCTCAAACTCGAAACTCGCACAGAACTCAGTTGATTTTGAATCGACTCAAAATTAATTTAAAATTTTTGAATTGAATCATGAGATAATGACTTTGGCTCAAAGTTTATTTTGAGTCGATTTTGAGTTGGCACTAACTCGCTTGAAATACATTTGATTTGGCTTAAAATTATATATATAACATAAATAATTTTGAAATACAATTTAACTTAGTTGTTAAGTAGTAAAATGAAGAAGATTTAAAACTTAATTCTCTTGAAATCTAGAGATCAAATCCCCTTTGATACATAATATTCTTATTTTTTTAACAATTATGAGTCGATTCGAATTATGATTCAAGCTAGCTCGAAATCAATTTTGATTCGAGCTAAGCTAGCTTGAATCGTATCCCATTTTAATTTCGAACCAATTTCGAGTTGAGCTTAGCTTAAAAATTTTTATTTTGAGTTGCCTTCAACTTGCTCGAAATCGGTCCGCTAACAGCCCTAATTCACATCCATAAAACTAGGGCCGTCACCTACAAAGAAATTAAGGGTGGCAATTTGGCTCGGTATATGAAGTTCAGGTCATTTCATTTTTTAATTTGACTCATTTAATTTTAACTCAAACTTTACTCGTCTATTATATAGGTCAAGTATCAAAACTCAACGTGATACTCATTTATTATAGATTTTGAGGTACCAAAAATTTTATAAATTTAATATTTTTTATTTTGAATCAATCCATAATGTTTAATCAAGAACATTAAAAATACAAGTAAATTATATAATATAGATATCTAATAATTAATATTAAAATTAATACTAAAAGATATTAATTTTGATAAACAGATTATTTACGAGTAATAATCAGGTTATCAATCAATACCTCAGTCTTCTTATATGAATCAAATTCAGGTCAACTTATGATCAATATATTTCATATCAAGTCAAAAATGTCTCTTCAAAAAAAAAACACATAACATGAGAGGGAGGTGTTAGAATTGATGGTAAATTACATCCAAGTCTTTGAAGTCATAATGATATTATAAATTAATTCTAACTAATTTTAGTGTATGATGTTGTAAATGTGCTATTCCGGCCTTTTTGCTGGTCTTTTAAAACATGAAATTTGGCTATTTAATGCTTTAAAAACTAATAATGTTGAAAATTGTTTTTGAAGAAAAGAATATTTTTAAATCTAAAATTACAAAAAAAAAATCTAAAAATTTCATATCTAATTTTTATGGATTTTAAATTTTAATTATGGAAAATATGGAATGTTTTATCATCTAAAATTTAAAGTTTCAAATATTGTAAAATAATATTAAAATTTTAATTTCATAACTTATGCTTCATTTTGAAAGATAATATAAAGGCTTGGTTGTATGCTTTATTTGAAATTTAGAACTTTAAAATTAGAAAATTTTAGCTTTTTCTCAAATTTAAATTTTAAAATGAATTTTAAATTAGGTTAAAATGGAGACTTTAAAATTTTAAATTTCTAAAATTTTAGAGTAAAAATAAATTCAATTTTTTAAATTCTTTCTCTTTAGTCTTTATTGGGAGGTCAAAATGGGAGAAATTATTAGGATACATTCATGCACTAATATAAAACATCTAATTTCTACTTCATATGATATATATGAAATATAAAATATATTTAAATTGTGAAAAATATTTTATATATTACATATATGTCATACCAAATTTTTTATATATTGTATGAAGTAAAACTTAAATAATTCGTATAGCATACTAGGCATAAATGATAAGAAATAATATATTACTGTATGGTGTCCTCGATAATTTCTCCAAGAATAGAGAGAAGGTGAGAAAAGAAAAATTATTTGATTCAGACAGCATATCATGTCACCCATGAGGCGCCCACTCAATAGGCGCCTTGAGCACATGCTGCCTCGCGATCAGCACCACACGCGCAATGACGAGAAAATGTGTTTATATGTAAATATAATATATGTTTAACTTTGTATTAATTTTATTTTATTTTATATTAATTTTGGTTAAATTTGTATATAAATGCTAAAAAGTATTTTATAAAAAAAGAGCGTAAAATGGAGAAAAAATAATTTGAAATGGTGTTTTCTCGTCTTTGCTCACATAGCGCTGATTGTTGTGCCGCACGTACATGCGGCACCCGCTAATTGGGGAGTCTCACAGCTGACGTGGCGTACTGCCCTTTAGGGGTGGCAAAATGGGTTGGCGGGGTCGGGTTCTCCGAACCCGACCCATTTATTAAATGGGTCAAAATTCATGACCCGAACCCGACTCGATTAATAAATGGGTCGGGTTGTCGGGTTCACCCGACCCATTTATAAGGTATTTTTTAATAAATGCCCAATCCGAACACTACCCGACCCAATTATGCCCAACCAGAACCCTACTCATTTAATAAATTGGTCAAAATCGTGACTCATATCCGAAATTTACGAGTTGAGTTCGAATCAAGTTAACAGATCGGGTTATATATTGTCACCCCTATTGCCCTTGCCTAATGCCGGTCTTTGAGGATGAGGCAGAGGGCTAATTTTGTCTTTTTAAAAAATTCATTCATATTTTTTATTAAAATAACTCTTTTTAATTCAAATGAATTAAAAAAAAAAAAAAAACAGGAACCAAACTCATTACAAAACTAACCTTAATTAATGACCACTGACAACTTTAATAAAAGATTAAGATCAGTACTTTTCAGTGTATTGAGGATTGAGGCCATTGCAACAATTTACTATATCTTCTCAAACAAATAAATAAATAAATATTGTAAAGAGAATAGACAACTTTTTTAAATTAAGTATAATTATTTCATTAATTAATTATAATTTAAAAATAATAATAAATAAAGTATGTTTATGATGCGGTTAAGTCCGCACCATCAAGATAAAAAGTCACTCTTTAAATAAGAAAAATAAATGATAAGAACACTTATATTTTTGGTTCCATTATAGAGAACCTCTGGTCATCTTGCAATCAATGTATATTTGAGAGTAATTTTTAGTCACCTTAAAGAACATTGGAAAAAGCAGATCATATTCTTGGTGATTATTTATGTTGTAATTTTATGGAGTCAGAGTCTCACTCTTATGCTCCTCAACTCTTTCTTGAACCTACCTGGCACCTCCCATTGGAGGGCTCGATTCATACATCGTTTGATTTTTTAGGTTGGGATTACTATGGGGTTGCTATTACAGCAACATCTAGGAGACTTTTTGGTCATTTTACTCCCCATTGGCAAAATGTATAGTGATCAAAGTTAGAACCGAGTTAGTTAAAAAGTGCAACTTAAATAATTAGAGCATTGAAATAGATGCGGTAAATATTATCCATATTATTATTAATTTGGCATCACTTGCTCCTAAAGCCCATATCATAGAAAAAATAGAAGAATGAATGCTCATGACCCTCTATAAAGTCCATCAACTATTGCTCTTAGAGTGCAAACAAGATTGCTTATTTTCTAACTCAATTTTCTCTTGAAATTAAAGAGGATTTGGTTTGGAAAAAGATTATGTCAGTGTTCCTTGGCCCTTTAATCTATAATAATTATAATGATTGTAGTCTCTGAAGCCCAATGAAAAATTAATTAAAAAATATTGTAATACCTTAAAATAGTTAGATTAGATATGTATTACAAATTATGATTAAATTTTTAAATTTGTGTGACAAATATAATTTAGAATATGCAATGCCCAATAAAGAGAAAATTTGAATAACATTAAAAAATCATTTAATCTCTATAAAGGACTTAGAATGCACAATGTAAAAAAATTGAGATTTAAATATAATTTTATGAAAATATTATTTGTGTGTTTAAAATAGAGTCTACTGAAAGAGATGAATTTATTGAGGACTTTGGGGTAATTAAGAATTTCATATGAGTTCAAAAATAACTAATGTTACAAAGAATATTAAATTTAAAAATAATTTCTTTAAATTCTAAAATTTATTTTAAAATACTTTGAAGGATATTAAGAAATTATATTTCTTGATTAAATTTGAATTTAAATAAAATAACCAAGATCTGCAAAACCGAACTGACTTCAGGATCGGTCGACTGAAAAGTTCAAAGTTCATTAATAGTCGAACCAGAATCAAACTGGGGTCAACTCGGGATGATATAATAATTAAAAAAAAAACTATAAAATATAATGTAGATATATTTAAGATATATATTATTGACACACGAACATAATAATTAGACATAAAATAAATATTTAACAATTAAATATAATAATTTTAACAAATAATATCTTGTATCATTAACTCAAAAAATAATTCCGAGCAAATCTAAGTATCATTAACCCAAAAAAATATTCATAAATCATAAATTAAGTCTAATATTTAGTACATCATCAAAAGATTTGAACAAATAGCATGCTTTGTCAATATCAAAATACTAAATTATTTCATCATTACATATCACCAAATATTATATTTTGTACCATGTCATCACCAACAAAATTATTCTTTTTAACTTTTGCTACTTGCAAATCCAATCAGTCCAACCGTATTGGTTCACTAGTTGGCCGGTTGAACAGCGTTTAAGGCTGGTTCTAGATTATATAAGTAAATAATCTAATCCCAAATAATTATTTGAGCTAGAGTAGTATTATAATTGGTGACCCTCTTGAGAAGCATATAAGTCACGTAGTTTCTTAATATTAAAGTGAATAATACATTTATATTTAGAACGATAGTGCCAATTAAATTTTAAAAAAATACTTTAACAATTGAATTATAGATTTTTAAGATATGTATTAATATATTATTTGAATATAAGTATATTATATAAGTTATATATCGAAGAAATTGAAGGTAATATTAAAGTAATTTACATATATAATAATGTATATATTATATATGGTATATAATAAATATCAAACATAATATGTATTATATGTAAAATAAATATCTAAATAATAAAAAATTAAAAACTATTCTCTATTCGGCTTGAAAATTGAATAATTCAAATAGATATCAAAATCAAAAAATAAGATTAAATACTAAATTTGATTCAACTTAAAATTAATTCAACTATTACTTGAAAATTTCAAATTTGAGTTGAAAGCAAACTCGCTCGAACTCGACTTAATGTCAGTCTTATGACTTTCGATTAAGGTAAATGCTTGTACATCTTACGTAATATTTAAAAATGCAAAAATATATTATAATATTAATAAATACAATATATTTCATGTAATGTCTAAAAATATAAAATATTTCCATTATTATATTTAAAAGTATGAGATTAATATGTAAATAAGGTGAAAATGTGCCACAACCTTTCTAAATCCCAACAAAACATAAACTGGAAACTTCCTATTCTACATACTTCTCATCAATTTTAGCATCGTTTAGTTCGAGTTTTTTTTTAGACATAAAAAAAAATTATTTATTTTTTAAGTTTAATGAAAGAGAAAATTATTTTACTATTAGAAAGTGTGTAAAATATGAAATACTTTCAATTCTAATATTCATATTTGTATTGAATATAAAATAAAATTAATTTTATAGTTGAAATTTGTGTTAGGCAAAAATCTGGCGAGGGTAGCTTATCTTCTTCAACTAATTCGCTACAATGGCCAATTTATTTCATGGCATGTACATGACCTACAAATTAATGTGGCAATAAAACCTATAACCAATGTTTTAAAAACAGTACCGGACAGGCCAGTTCAACCGATCGGACCATGAATAGGTCAGCTAGCCAATCCGGTCTAATTTTATAACTAGATCTGCTTAAAACCGACCATAACCAATCTAAACTGCAGTTCAATCGGTCAACCGGTGAATCAATACGATTGAACCGATTAGGTTTGCTGGTAGCGAAAATTTAAAAAATAATTTTGTTAGTAATGACATAGTACAAGATGCAATATTTGATGATATAGAATAATAAAATAATCTAATATTTTAATATTGATAAAGTATACTATTTGTTCAGATTTTTTGATGATATACTAAATATTGAACTCAATTTGTAGTTTGCATATATATATTTTTTGGGTTAATGTTATTTAGGTTTACGTAGAATTATTTTTTAGATTAATGACACAAGATATTATTTATTAAAATTATTATATTCAATTGTTAAATATTTATTTTATGTCTGATTATTGTGTTGGTCGGTGAATAATGTATATCTCAAATTTATCTATATTATATTTTATAAGTTTTTTAATTGTTATATCATCCCACTTCGACTTCAGTTCGATCATTGAATTTTAAATCTTTCAGTCATCGAACTCAAAGCTGGTTCGATTTTCAAAATTTTACTTATAACTGCTCTTGTAACATTGATACACATTCTTTAATCTAAAAAAAAAAAAAAAAAAAAAAACCATTGATTCACATACGAATGCTGATACCAACTTTAATTATTTTTGGGAGGGTAGCTTGGCTATAATTAATGCTAGGAAGATCTCAAAGATTAGAACAAAAGAGTACTCTAAAATGCAATCAATGAAAAACAGACTTTCCTACACATATTTATATCTTCTACCCACACATGAGTATGGTTGTTATCGATCTGATTTTGAGCCGAGCTAATACCGAATGGAATTAGGATCAATTACATTTTGATCGACTCAAAATCGGCTCGAAGTTGATTGAGTTCGACTTCGAACCGATTTCGATTTATTTTCGAGCCGATCTCGAGCAGGTAAGCTCGACTCAATCTGGCTCGAGATCGGCTCGATTTATAATATATATATATATATGAATTATAATATAAAATATATTTTAATTCGAGCAGATTTCAAGCTGGATCGAGCCGAGCCTATTCGGCTCAAAATTGGCTCGAAATCATTACAGAGGCAAACTTTTGGCTGGTCAATCGACTCCTTTAGATCGACTCGATTTCAATTTGGTTTAAAATCGATTTAATTTTTGATCAATTTTTAATTTTCGATTCATATTAATACCCTTACACATAAGACTATAACTCTTCTCCGCTAGCTTATAAAAGCTCAATAGACATCAGATTTGTGCGTCTTTTTATGCTACAAAAAGTATGAAAAATTAGGGGAAATAAATAAACTTGCAGTAAAAACTTGACTTTGATTATTCAGCACCTCTTCCATTTTTTATAGGGGTGGCAATACCGTACTCGATTAAACCGTCTCAATCTATCTCTAATAGGATAGATATAGGTACTCAAATTTTACCAGCGACCAGCGACCCGCCCCACCCCGTTATGACTCATACCCGAACCCGTCCCGTACTTGATTCAATGAACTCAAAAATTTTAAAAATCTGACACCTAAATGATGCATTTTATGAAAATTGATCTATTTTATTTTTTTTAGTAATCTTAGTTTACTTTTTTTAAGTATTTATGTTTAGAGTTATAATAGTTATTTTTTAATTTTATAATTATTTAAGAAAATATTTATTCTTTTTAAGAATGAGAAAATTACTTGTAGATGTTTAGAATTAAAAATAGTTAAATTTGTGTATAAATTTTAAATTTATTACACAATTAATATTTTAATTTAACCTAGTTATTCATGAAATTAATATGTAAAATTTTACAGTATTTTAACTTACGTACTTGATGTTATCTTTTGATATTAAATTGCTTTTGTTGTTTTACATGGACAAATTTATGATTAAATTACAAAACAGGAGTGAGCTGAGTTGGGCAACTCGACCTACGGGGAAGATTTATGAAAATTAGAATAGGTGCAGGGCAGGGTGAAAAAGATATAAGATGGGTATGAGTAATGAATGATATATAGCGGAGTGAGTATAGGTATTCATAAATTTGACCCAAACCTACTCCGTTGTCATTCCTAATTTTGCAGCTCTCTGGGCTCCGCATGCGACCCTACAACCTCGGGGGCCAAGTGAGGCCTTAAAAATGAGGGAAAGAAAGATATGCCTTAAGAGGGTTGCTGGTTTGTAAAGATTAATTAAGTTAATCTGAGAAAAAAATTATTTTATAGAATTATATCACAAATAAATTAATTTAAATATTAAATTAATAATATTTTGAATCATAAATAAAATTCAATATTAAGGGTAAATTTATTTAGATAGAATGATTATTCTATTATACTCTTACTATTTATAAAATAATTATTCTTATATTTATTTTAGTAAAATAGTTATTTTATAAAAAATTTTATTCTATATTTCATGAAATAATTATTCCTTCTATCAATTCAAAAAATTATTTTTTATGAGTTAAAAATATTATTCTAAAATTACTCATGTTCACACACATATACATATATATAAGTTACAAATAACATAAAATTTCAATGAGTTATATGATATGTATCTTAGGGAGTTTGGTTCGATGTTATCTTGATGTTATGTTATGTAATTTAGATGTCATGGCATTCAGATGTCATCTTTTGACTAATAATTTTACAATCTAATAGAAGATTCTTTATAGATATTATTAAACTAGACAATTGCTTTATTTAAATAACATAACATAATATCAAGATAACATTGAACCAAACGCCCTTTTAGTATAATTTTTTTATTCATTTTTTATTTCACGTTCTATTTTATTCAAGTAAATAAAAAATTATTATTTTTATTTTTTTAAAATAATAATTTTTTTTAAATTATTTTATTTTATTAAAATAAATTTAGTGTAAAGCTTTGATCAAGTTTGACTAATTAAATAGAACTTGAAAAAAAAAATATTAAAAAAAAATAGAGCTTGGTAAGAAGCAATGCAATGGAGGAAGAACAGCCGCAGTTGAGAGAGAAAGCGGACCATAAAATGTGGACCTCTGCACTTGGATGTGTCGGCGTGTCACGTGACCGTGTTTTCATTCAGGGAGGTCTTGTCATAATTGCCCAACATGCTGCCAAAACACAGCCAATTGACGCACGACAACTGCTTGCGGAAATGAGAGAAAATTACTCAGCCAGATTAAAATCAAAACTAAAATTATACTAATTTAATAAATAATAATAATAAATAAATAAATAAATTTTTTTAATTATTTTACATAAATTTTAATATAAAAAATATTATTTTACTTTACATTCTTAATAATTTTTAATAAAAATATTAACTTTATTTCACATTCTAAATTAAAATACTCGATTCAAATATTTTAATTTAAAATATAAAATAAAATTAATATTTTTATTGAATTTTTTTGAGTATGAGAAATAAAATAATATTTTTTTATATTAAAATTTGTGTAAAATAATTAAAAAATTTATTTATTATTATCATTGTTGTTTTTTAAATTAGTACTATTTTGATCCTGATTTTGATTCTCGCACCAAACAGGTCTACTGTAAGTTTGAAGTCGGCTTAATTAATAATTCAGTAACCTTGATCACGCACAACAGTGAGGTGTATATTGGAGTTATGAAGTGAGAAGATAATTAAAATTATATAAATGATTAATATTAAATAGAAATATAATAAAAATTATAAAAGGTGGTCAAAATTAAATAACAAATAATAAGTAGACCACCAAAACCCATAAGTGTTTGCCCATGAGTTTTCCATTACATCAAGACTATCCACGTGGTATGCGGCCCGAGGACCAGAGGCACCAGCACTGAGGCGATGCCCAAGATTGTGCATAACGGAGTAGCACCCAGAGTTCCCCAATGCATCTTAGGAAATCAGAAGAGACAACACGCCTCACTCACTCTAAGTTTTGGTATTAGCACTGTAAATTTAGAACGATTACACGTTGATCGACATGCATGTGCAAGGATACGTAGAAGATATTTGAATAAATCACGCTCCCTCCTACTAAGACATATTTCTCGTCCTTGATTTTAAAAATGATTATCTGAAGCTTGAAGAGCGAATTCTTTTTCTATCTATTTTTCCATACAATAAAATCTCTTTGTTCTACAATCAAAAAAAAAAAATCTCTCAATTCTTCACATGAATATAAATAATCTCTCTGAATCACATAAATTTAATATTA
Source organism: Apostasia ramifera (assembly GCA_019297695.1). NCBI lineage: Eukaryota > Viridiplantae > Streptophyta > Magnoliopsida > Asparagales > Orchidaceae > Apostasia > Apostasia ramifera. The sequence goes on along the minus strand of JAEMOT010001378.1, from coordinate 105,655 downwards.
TTATTATTATTTCTTATTCTTATTCAACATAATTTATTTAACTAACAAGAAGTCTAGTGAATCAAATTTTTCGCGGCATAATCACAGGACAAGTCAGCATCAAAAGCAAACTTAACTCGCAAAAACATGCATTCACCATTGTAGAATTGATTTTCCAACTTTAATTTGAAGTTAATTTACATGCTGGCTTTACTGAGATTTGTTTGATGGCAACTTTTACATATTCAACAAGAGTAATACTATAAAAAGAAATGTTACACATCAATCATAAATGCCTCCAAATATTCAAACCAACTTAGATTTACTCTGTGAGAATAAAACCATATAAGAAAAATTAACATTTTGTAGTTATACGACACTATTGTCACATAAAAATATTTCTAATTTGATTCAGAATGTAAGAACATTTGCAGAGAGGTCATAAAGCATTTCTCATTCAACAAAAAAAATTTTAGGTCAAAGTATGCTTAAGTGTAATAATAGGCCTGAAATGTTAATATGGTGCTTATAATTTTGAGTATGCTGCAAACCACTAGAAGAGAATAGCTACCTTTCCACCAGCTGGTTTACAGAAGCAAATTAATTAACTAATTAAACGCAGAATAGGAAGATGTATGATGATACACAGTCAATGTTTACTTGCATTAACTGATCAAGGATTAAAAGAATGACAAGAATATATTGATTAATGTTGAGAAAAGGAGAAGGCAATCATAATATAAATATGGGGGGATGGGGTGAAAGAAGCTTAATTTATTCTTCGAGATTTATTATATCCGAGCTCTTGGCCATACTGATCGATCAGCTGCTGCTGGGAACGAAGTTTCCCACATAACCGAAGCCCATGATGAGGAATGTGATGGACTGAGGAAACATGTAAAGGTAGTAGCTCTTTACTTGATATGCCAGATCATAAGATGCACAGGTGAGAAGGAACATCCCCAGCAAAAGCTCTACCACGTTTATTCTGCATCATATTTCATTTGAGTCCCCGGAATATATATATTTTAAAATGGTTATGCCTATGTTTCATATATAATCTACATAATATATGAATGCAAAACTGATAACTGAAACCAAATTTCAAAGGAAAACGCTCTAAAGAAGTGATCAAAAACATTAAAGTCGGCTAGCATCGATTCAACTTCAGATTATACATCCATCAGCATGGAAAGGGAATGCATGCTAACGGTGGCTAGCCAGCTAAAACAAGGATATAAATAAATTTGTTTTCAATAGCATTTATATATATATATAGATGTATGTGCAAATGACTAGAGAAATTTTAAATTTACTCTCAAATTACAACAGGATGAAAGTCAATTTACAGCTTAATTATACATACGTACCTCTCCCAGAACCGGCTTTTCTGCATCTTTTCAGCATTCTGTTTGTTCTTCATGGCGCTGCCAAATTTTTCAGTCACAACCCATTCGTTCACCCTCCCTGCCTCCAACAATCCTACGTACACCGCTTTGCATCTATGGAACGACATGACTTGCTCGAACAGGACCCAGAAAATAACCAGATGAAACGAGCTGTTTAATTAATTGAGAATTAAGAGCTCAATTAATTTTACATTTTAAGTACTTCAATTTGGCATGCAGTTCGTATATAATTAAGCACTATTGGCTTAACCAATGCAGTCTAAATTAAGAATTCACCCTCAGACCTTGGGGTTCCCATTGAATTTAGAATTGTGATGGTTGTTGGAATGTAGACGACTCCCCACTTGGGAATGCTGACTTCAGGGAAGAAGATAGATACAGGGATCACAATGGTGTAGAAGAAGAATGTGACGTTATGAGATACAATCTTTCGCGCAAAAAAGAAGCTGTACACCAAATACACTTTCTTCCATATCGATACTTTCTGCATGCATATATATTACATCGAGTAAATATATAGATATATGAATATCATCAATCTCTGTTCACTACGCGTATGTACTGTGATTTGAGGAAGCTAGCTCTTATATAATTTAATTGATTAATTTTTTTCACCGAGATCGATCGATCATGATCACCTTGGCTGTAATAATCTCTATACTTATCTTTCTGAACAAATTTGCTGGCCCGCAAGCCCAACGATGCTGCTGAAACTTGTAGGCCTTGAATGTGCTTGGTAGTTCACTTCTGACCTAACAATCAAATTAGGTGGCAGTCATTTCAGACTCACAGCCAGCTAGCTAGCTAGTTCTGATCTAAATATATATTATAGATCTTTGATCGATGAAATTCAAGGAACACAAGTAATTATTAGTACCTTGATGTCACCTACAAATATGAATTTCCAGCCTCTAAGACTTGCTCTGACAGCCAAATCCATGTCTTCAACAGTAGTTCTTTCATTCCATCCACTTGCTTCTTTGATTGCACACATTCGCCAGACTCCAGCAGTTCCTAGATATAATTGTGCTCAGATTTGCATTAATTCAATCCGTTCAAATTAATTAACACATTAAACATATATATATTTAACAATAGAAATTAAATTCAGTATATTTTGTACACAATGCATGCATATATGTATATATGTAACAACATAATTTAAAACAGGAGGTAAAATTATGATGAAAATTCAATTCAGAAAGAAGCAAACTATTTAATCAGCATGTAGACAGAGTACCATTGAAGCCAAAGAAGGCAAAGGTTGATGAGCCTGCTTCTTGCTCCACTTTGAAATGGTAATCCATTGACATCTCTTGTATTCTCGTCATCAGGCATTCATCAGCATTCACTGTACGCGTGCATGATATATTTGATTATAATGATCATTAGTTCAATCAGTGGATATATATATATATATATATAAGGAAGAAAAGTACTTAAAACATGCAATTATGCAGACATATATACATTGTAACAATATCAACAAATAATATTTAGATTTATAACACCTACCAAATTTCCAGCGAGCTTGCACAAGAGCAACCTGAGGGTTGTGCATCAGAAAAGGGATGGACTGCCTGAGAAAATCAGAGGCTGGTTGATGGTCAGCATCAAAGATGGCAACGTATTCGCATTTCTGAACGTAGCTGCATCTCATTCCATCCTTCAACGCCCCGGCTTTGTATCCTTTCCTATGATCCCTTGTCTCTAGATTTATGTTCACGCCCTTCCTCAGCCATTTCTCGCATTCATCCTTCACCAATTCCTGAACATGCATGCATGAAACCGAATAATCCTGGACATAAGTTTCAATTAGATCGATCGATCTCCGCTGTTGATCGTCGATCGTTAATTATCAAAACAAATTATTAAGAAACAAAATGTTAATTAAATTCATCATGAGCATATTATTTATCATATATAGGCTATAGCTAGCTCCCAATCAGCGCTGCATGCTCACTGGATTTTAATTAAACAATAAATTGAACATAAATTTGTTCTTTTTCTTGCTAGCAGGAGTTAATCGTCTAGCTAGCTAGAAAACGCACCCTGACGATGAGATCAGTGGAATCATCCAACACTTGTACGATGAGGCGATCGGACGGCCAGGAGAGGTTGCACGCCGCTCCGATGGCTACTTGGTAAACCTGATCACCAAAGGAAATAACATTAATTATTTGATTGATTGGCCCGTTATATGCAAAGTAATACAACAACAATAACTAAGCCGTTAACTCTCTAGGTGGGGTCGACTACATAGATCCTTTGTTTCCATCGCACTCTATCAGTTAACAAATTTTTATTTAATTCTAAGTGTGTAACATCATTCCTTATAGTTTTGTGTCATATCTATTTTAGTCTCTCTCTCTCTTTTTATAAAATTCAATACCTAAGTTTCCATATTAAAGCTTCAATCATTCTGTGATTTATATGTCTAAACCATCTAAGTTGACTTTCTCTAGATTTATCTCAACTGATGTTAATCCCACTTTTTCGTAGATAGACTCATTTCTTATTCTGTTTTTTCACGTATACTCATTCATCTACCTTAACATTCTCATTTCTGCAAGATTTATTTTATTTGTATATTTTCATTTTGTAAACCAGCATTCAGTATCCTACATCATCGCTGATCTTACTAGTCTTCTACAAAATTTTCTTTTAAGTTTACGTGAAATTTTTTTATCACATAATACAGTAGATGCATTTCTTTAATAAAACATTCACTCTTCTTGATAATTTAATCACCGATTATTACATTATTAATACAAGTATTTCTTCTTTGATTAAATGTACACTATATATATTCAAATTTTTATTTACAAAAACTTTTGGACTCTAAAGTATTTCTAGATAACTCGAATTTTGCCTTAGTCTCATCTTCAGTTTTGTCAATAAGGAGAATTTCATCTACGAAAAGCATATATCAAAGCGCCTCATTTTGAATGTGTCCGGTCAGAACCTTCATGACAATGCAAATAGATACAGGCTTAAAGCTGGGCTTTGATGTAATTCAATTGTAATAGAAAATCATTCCTCAAACCCCAATTGTGTCCAATCACGAGAATCAAATCTGTTATATCTTTAATTAATAACTTGAATATAAGAAATATAAACTCATTTCTTTTTTAAGACTTTCTAAAGCACTTTTCTTGATCAAATTTTATCATAAATTTCTTCTAGATTAATGAAAACTAAATGCAAATATTCATTTGTCTTCTTAAACTTTTTCATTAGACTTCACAACAAATGAATAGCTTCTATAATAGATCTACATTATATGTAATGTAATTCTTTACTAAAATTGGAAGTGTTCAAATGTGACCAAGGAGAAGCTTTTGGGAAAAACTAGGTAGAAAGCATCATAACATGCTCAAATATAAATAAAATTTATTAATTAGGGTGTGTTTGTTTGTAAGGTTAAATTTAAGAAGGTTAAAATTAAATTTAAATATAGATATTTTTTTATTGAAAGTTGTGAATGATGTGAAATAAAGTTAGTTATTATGTTAGGATATGTGAGGGATGTGATATAAAGTTAGTTATTAGGTTGGAATGTGTGAGGGATGTGATATAAGTTAGTTATTATTTTAGTAATATGTGTAGGATGTGAAATAAATTTAATTTTTAATATTAAATTTTATGTGTGATGTGATATGCCTGGTTAAAATTAAACCAGTTTAATTTTAAATTCGTAGACAAAGGGGGCCTTAGTGTCATCATAACCATTCCATAACTTGACTTTAGAGCACATTATTAAGGTAATCAAGAAGGGAAAACCTTCATGTAATCTCAATAATAATATGACTAATTTGAGATAATTTAGCTAAATTTATATTTCATTAGAGCTAATTTAATTTTCATTAAATATTTAAGATTACCATTAACATGAATATGAGTGTTGACTTGGAATTATTTTGAAGCAACAGAGAGCCATTATCTCCTACACGGGACATCTTCTTACGAGGAATACACGGAGAGAAAGTCAGAACATAAATGAATAAAAGATGAAAACAGAGAAAAGGAAGATGATTTTTACATAGATTTATCACTTATGAAACAGAAAAAAAAAAAAAATCATCACCCCTAGCTGAGGCAATTTAAAAGAGACATTTCACTCTCAAAAAGAAAGTGCATATATAAGTTAATCTTTAAATTTAGGCATTTGAATTTGAGAAAAGAAACCTAAAGAGATACGAAACAAAAACTACTTAATTACAAATATAAGGTATGTCTTGAATTCACGTATATCTAGCTTGAATTAAATTTAAAAGTTCACCATGATTGGTCAAATGAGACCTCTTTTACTTTGTGCTTCAGAAGTGTCATCCAACCACTAGAAACGTTTTAACAAAAAGAAAAATGTTGACAAACAATTTTGTCAGGTAACAAAGTGCCATAATCACTTTTGAAGTTGTGATGGACATCTTCTCACAAGGCACACATGGAGAGGCCATGTGGAGAAAAAAGAATTTATGTGGAACACTTTATGAAAAGGCAAAAACCATAACATCAAGTTGAGATAGTTTAAAAGATATTTCACTATTGCTTTGGATTTAAGTATGTCATGAACTCTATAACAAGGGCATAAATTAAGAATTTTGAAGCATATACAACCAATACTGCTCTGTTTGGCAATGGACTAAAAATCATGACTAAAATTAGTCATGGCCAAAATCTTAAATTTATTTTAAAAAAAACTTAAAAAATTATTTTATATCTCATCTCACACAAATTCCAACATTAAATAATCACTTTATTTCACATCCAACACAATTCTCAATAAATCAATCAACTTTGTTTTACATCCTACACAATTTTTAATATAACCAACTTATTTTATTTCACATCATACACATTTTTCAAAAATGACTAAAAATTTCAACCAAATCTTCTTTTTTTTCTTATTACCAAACAGAGCCTAAATTTAGGACTATAACTACTTATTTTTTTATAGAGTGATCGACTACCAACCAACGGATAACTAAATTGATGATTGAGCTTCACGACAAGTATATAACTAATATGGATTGTCCGCAATAAACTATGTAATAAGTCAAAAAGGGTTAGAGCCTGCATCAGCTGTAATAAATCCTAATAACTAGTCATTAAAATTTAAAAACAATAACAAACAGCAACATGGGCAAAGAAATGCCACGTGGCAGGCACATTATTTTTTTTTATTGTAATAAATCCAGTCAATAATAAAAAAGAAAGAACTCAACAGTCAAACCTCGCGCTCGTTGAAGATGGGAACTTGAACGAGAACCATAGGGTAGGCGAGCGAACCGAGCTCAATGTCCTCTTCGGGGATTGGTTCCCAGCGGTAGAGCCTCCGGGGCCGGCGGCCGGCGAGCCTCACAAAGAGGCTTACGCTCCCCATAAAGAGCTTCTCCCAGACCATGATCACCGACATCACCAGACAGAGCGTCACCGCCACACGAATCGCCGGCACAAACACCGCCGCCCTCATTCCACCCCACGCCGAGCCGATCCTGGCCGCCCATTCGCCCGCCAGCAACAGATTCACCTCCCTGACTCCTCCCAAGAAAATGCTGAATATTCTTCCGCTTTCCGTAAAGGCGGCAACTGACGTCGTCAGCAAGTGATCATCGGATGATGCGGAGCCTGCGACGGAGACATTTTTGCCTGTTGGTGCGGTAACCCTAGCTTTTATCAGTTCACTACTGCCAAATTAAAACGTAATTAACGCGTCACCTTCACTAATTTAATCAGTTTTGTTTTGCTTACCCTCCATATCCTTATTATTATATATACATATGCATAAATATATGGTGAAGGCTTCAATATTCCTCCTCCTCCTCCCTAAAATCTCCTGCACCGTCGACCTCAAAAAACAAAAAAAAAAAGGACAAAGAAAAATCTGCAAAAATCCCTTGCACCGCCACTGAGCCGGCAATGCAGGAGATCAGAGGAAGACGAAGAACTGAGAGAATCAATGCAGGAGACGGATGGAAAACATTTAAGGATGACGAAGTGTGAAGGCAGTTTAATCGAGAGGACGAGGATGAGGTTAGGTTTCAAAATTTCTATTTTTCCCTTTGGGAACAGACACACCAAAGGAAAAAAGGCGTAAGGCGTTTGGCGTTTTTCTCTTCTTCCTCATGAAGACGACTTATCTGAGAACCACATCTGCCTGCATCTCTGATCTCACCGCGGTTTTCCGAATTTTCTCGCCTCACAGTTATTCTAATTAATTTGTTACTTTAAATTTAATTAAAATATATTTTTAATCACTCAATTTTAATTTGCGGTCTCGATGAGAGATAAATAGATAATGTGTTACGGGTTATTATTTTGTGAATTATTAATTAATTGAAAAGATCTGGTGAAATCCAACTGTTCCTCTTTATTTCGTTCGGTCATGTGCCTGTGAATCACGTGCTGTACTGACTGGACAACAAATATGCAGGGGCTGAGGCTCTTTTTGTTTCAATACTATTTTAATATTATATTATATTATTTTTAAAAAATTATAAAATTAATAATATTAAAGCAAATTATATCCTAGTGATCATATTGATAAATGAATAATTTTCAAATATATTTCATATATTTTTGAGTAAATTATTTAATAAAATACATATTACCAATTTGCATGCGTGATAGGATTATTTCTATCCATTCGATATCTTCGGTATTATCTAATGATCCACCTGCGAAAAATTCTAATAAGAATTTTTCGAAAAGAAAATAAATTTCATCCAAAAATTGATCCCTATATTTTTAATATAAATAAAATTTCAATATTAGAACGAAAATAATATATATCACAATGAATATAATTAGTTAGAGGATTAAAAAATATCAATGCTTATAGGTCAACACAGCAATTATTAGGTTTTTTTCAAGATTTTTAAAAGATTTTTTTTGCTGATTATAGTTATTTGGATACTTATTAACAATAATATGTATATACAAAATATTATAAATATATTTACAAATACACGTATTTTAGTAGTTTTTATTATTAGAAATTTTGAGGGATGAAATTGTAAAATTAAAAAATAAGGAATTTAATATGTAATTCAAAATGCCGCAAATTACGTGACAATTTAAAAAAAAAACTAAACTAATGGAGCATTTAATTAATATTATATTATATTATATTAATTAAATAATTAATACTTTATAAATTATTATTATAAAATTATTCATATATATTATTATAATATTTTTTAAATAATAAATATGATATAGTATTAAAATAATAATAATAATAATAATAATAATAAGTGAAAAGCTTTTCCTTTCACATTCAATATAGTTTTTATTATTATGAATTTATAGTGAATATATTTATTGTAATTAACAATACTTCTGAGATATATATTTTGTTGGAATGATAAATATTTTAATGATTATTTTGTCATTTTTATCAATGAGCAGCATTAACTTAGGTATAAATTAAGGATGATTTTGTAAGATAATGTATTAAATTAATGGGCGGTTATATTTCTCGATGTTGAATTTGAATTAAATTGAATGAAATCTATGATGCTGAATTAAATTAAGGTAACGTTTGGTTCAATGTTATCTTGATGTTACGTTATATTATTTAGAGAAAGTAATTATTTAATTTAATGAATTTATAAATAATCTTCTATAAGATTATAAAATTATTAGCTAGATGTCATAATATAATACTAAGATAATAACGAATCAAACGCCCCTCTAAATGAATTGTGTCAGTTTAATTTGAAACTTAATTTTAAAAATTTTGTTTTTTTTTTAAGAAAAATAACTAATTTCTGAGAATTTAATTTTTTTTAAAAAAAAAAGGCCAAGGCATTGAAGTTGAGCACTCAATCATGTGATCTCAATGATTGACCAAAGGGGTACCCGTAGTATTAATATATTTTCGTCATATATAATCATAATATTTAGCTTGCTTAAATTGAATAAAATTATTATTGTTAATTGCGACATTGATAATGACGTCATTAGCAGAATTCAAGCAGGATGGGTAAAATAGAAAAATGCTTCTGATGTGTTGTGCGATAGAAAAATCCCATCCAGAATCAAGGGTAAATTTTATAAAACTGTAGTAAGGTCATCGATGATATATGGTGCTGAATGCTGGCCTGCAAAGAGAAAACATACAAATAAAATAAATATTACAGAAATGAGGATGTTAAGGTAGATGTGTGGATATACACGAAAGGATAGAATGAGAAATGAGTATATCCGAAAAAAAGTTGGTGTTGCACCAATTGAGGATAAACTTAGAAAAAGTCGGCTTAGATGGTTAGGACATCTAAATCGTAGGCCGATTGAAGCTCCAGTTAGAAAAATTGAGTTATTGAATTTTGCCCATGTACAAAGAGGAAGAGGGAGACCAAAGAAGACATGACAAGAAACTATAAGGAGTGATCTTAGTTACTTAGACTTAAATAAGAATTTGGTAATTGATAGAGCGCAATGAAAACAAAGGATTCATGTAGCCGACCCCACCTAGTGGGATTAAGGCTTGATTGTTGTTGTTAATTGCGACATTGTTTGTAATTTATTATACATAGTTTAATTTAAATGCTAAGTTAACTGGATTTTATTTATTTATTTATAACTAATAAGATAATATTAATTACTTAATCTCATTAAAATACACATTTACTTTCGTTAGATTATTTTTAAAATCATGAGAGCCACTAGGACAAAATAAATAATATCTGTAATAGGCTGAGCTACTGCAATGGCTACTGCACTCTCAATTAGCATACAATCGAGCTCTAATATCTTCTTATGAAAGAATTTGAGCTGTAGCATGAGTTGTCCATAAGGCATCGTAATAAACCAAGATTGATATAGTAGCTTAAAAAGCTCGACCAAGTCAAGCGAAGCCATGCCCGATCTCCAATTTCCTTCAACTATCATGAGGAAACTTGAAGCAAATTCATTATCTCTCGTGAGAAACCTTGGAGATATTTTCCAAACCTCAAAGGGTCTTTCATTTCATTTGAGATTTTAGCTCCGTGGACTCTCAAAGTTTAATATAACGTCCTTACTACGCTTAAGCTAAAACTATTGTACAAATGTCATGCCGGTATTGACATCCAATCGATTATCTGCAATTTACTTAAATAATATTTTTTGCTTATCTCATGTTTTAGTTTATAGCTGATCTCTCAAGATCTTAATTATGAATCAAGAAAACGCGTGGCACCACGTTATTCTTTTCGTTAAAGAGAAATCACCTAATGTTAGACGAGCTATCAGTGAACTCCTATCGACTCTTCATACCCTCATATATAGATAAAGGACTTTTCGATACTCTTACTTGATCATCAACTTAATTGACTATGCTTAATTCATTAGAATCACCTAAGTTCTACTCCTGTCACAGAAAAAGTGAGTCCACCTTCTATGGTTCTCCCACCAACAAATTTCATTTTTAACTAATGAATTCTTTAACTTTGGCTTATTTCTTGCATATAAGAACATTATTTTATGCATAGATATGAACAAAACTGCTTAATTCAATAATAACTTTCAATCAAATAAAAGTAAAATTAATTTCAATTATTATCAGAAAGAGGGACAAAAGTACAAATGAACAAAATATAAAATTAGTCAAGGGATAACTCATTGAGCCCAACAATGAGAGGATTATGACAAAATTTCATTGATGTATCTTATCTTGGTGGATACCCACCAAGAGGCAAACTATTAATTTTTTGTGATATCAAAACTATTATTTACTTTTTTTTTTTTAAAAAAAAGTATTATATTTACTTGAAGAGCAACACATTAATACATTCTTAAGTGAATGGTGTTCTTCGATGTTTGAGAAAAGTACAAGTCTACAATTCAATAATTTTTTTTTAATGGCCAACTCAATAATTATTTAATTTGTATATTACCATCAAAAATGATATAGCTAATATGTACATAAAAATATAGTCAATGTGATGACAATAGTGATATGTACAATGTATAAAAAATAAAAATTGCTTCATACTACACAAACAAGCATCAGAAATAATAAAATAAATAAATATTTATAAATAAAAAAATATATTTAAATATTAAAAATATGTTTAAGTGTTTCTAATTGCTATATTATAATCTTAGCATTTTTTTTCTCTATATATTAATTTTTAATATTAACTTTTGATGTTTAAATATATATTTTTAATTTTTTAAAATAATAATTTAACCATTAAACTAACTGAATATGCTAATTAAAAAGGACAAATGTGAAAAACGTTTTGGTGAGATGAACTGGGTGGTGCATTTTCATTTTAGTGAGACAGTGTAGAATTGAAGGTCTTTTAGAACGAGATAGAATTACCCAAAATGTAAAAGTTCATCCTCCAATAAATAATACTATTGGTATTTTGATATTACACGAAAGGGATTATTATTTTTATTTTTTTTATTTCACTCTGAGATATTCTTGTACAGAAGATTACGTACACAAAAGTCTATACAAATACCCTCGTACAAATGGTGAAGTAGCCTGACATAAAAGCACAACACTTATAAATAACATTATCATGCACTCAACTATTAATATAAATTGATCAGAAAATATAAAAAGAAAACTCAAAAGAGAGACAATATATAAATTAATAAAAAAAATAAGTTGCAATATCACATAAATCTACTAATAAAAGTATGAAGTATGTAAATAATTCTTTTCTTTAGAGTTTAAGAACACGAGCAAGCGATAACACGCAAAGCTCTACTTACCAAAGATGATTAATCACAAGAAGTTGTTGAAAATCCTCATAAATTTGATGAAAATTCAATCTTTAAGTCCTACAACACTCTAGGGCGTGTTTTCTATAAATAAATGATTCATAAAACTCAACTAAGATTGAAAAGTAATTCATAATCTAAAATATCAAATAAATGCTTTGATAAAAAAATTAAGCTAGAAAATCAAACTACGAAGAAGATATTAACCAAGAACATATTCAAAGCATTGAAATTAAAAAAAAATTGATGAATTAATTACAAAGCACAAAGCCCAAGTAAACAAGTTGAAGGTTAATTTTATTTTTTATTTTGAGTAGAATAATATAAATTTATTGTTGAACATAAAAAGTATGATGGAAAGAAAGTAAGCACATTAGATGGGATCAAGAGTGCGTTAAGTTTGAGACTAAATCGAATTTGGAGTGTTTTAGATCGATCAAATAGTTAAATGAGTGTGTACATCAATAAACACTAAATAAAATTATTAATATAAAAATAAATTTATATTATTAGGCAAACAACAAGATACTTTTTTACAAGGAAGAAGCTAATACATTTCACTTAATTGATACGAATAAAATTTTTCATGTATATAAATTATGACGTATAATATCTATTATTTTTTTAAATGATGAATTTTTTTTAAAATTTTACCTTAAACTTAGCTCCCACTAATATTAATTTTGATTTCTCATATGTTTTCATGGGTAGATAATTCGTCTATTTTTTTATAACATTTTATGTGTCACACTGAGATTGGGTAGGAAAAGGGGAATCAAAGTGTAAATCTTGCATTACCATAATAATGAAAAACTGTGATAATTAAAACTATCTTTAATAAATTTGTGGACCTTATGAATTGAATTGAACCGAATCAAATTAGAAACAAAAAAAATCCAGATGGAGTGCGGTCCCGCTATTACCCGGAATTATGCGAACCTAAAATAATAAATTAGGTAAATTACACTCAGATTTTTGAGTTTAAAGTTTAATAATGCACAGGTTCACATTATAACATCGGGATCTCTGAGTTTTAATAAATTATCAAATGAGTTTTAATACCTCATGAGTGCGCGGGATCAGGTGGGGAGGAGTATAATCATGATTTAAAAAAAAATTAATAATAATAAAAAAAATTAATAATAAAAAAAAATTTGATAATTTATTAAAACTCAGGGACTTCGATGTTATAATTTTAAAAACAAATATCTGTGCGTTATTAAGTATTAAACTCAGGGATCTGAACATAATTTATCCTAATAAATTTTAGTAAAAACGTGGCTTGAAATTCAGGTCCGCGATTTGGAAGATTTTTTTTTTTTGGGGATGGAACGTGAATTAAAGATTTTTGTTTTTTTTTTATATACGGTAAGCGAATTAAAGAAGGTTTTCATCATGGACCTCATAGTCATGGCGGGTGGGCCAAGAATGCGGATAGATGGAAGAGGAGACGGAGGGCACAGATGCTCAAATAGAGGAAAAATTTTTGCATGCACTGATGCACGATATACCAGCCCAATTAGTACACGATACATGAACAAAAGTAGTCAGGAGTGCTGACGTGTCGTGTGTTAATTGGGCTGATGTACCGTACACCGGTGCATTGAAAATTTTCTCCAAACAAATAGAGGGAGTGTTGGAGAAGGATTTATCATTTAATTTTTAATTAATTAGTGAAAGACTTTTATAGGTAATTTCAAGATTTTGAAAATCGAATCGACTTCTGAACCAGTAGACTGAAAAATTTAAAGTTCAATGATCGAATTGAAGTCAAACAGAGGTTGAACCAGAATAAAGTAATAATTAAAAAAACTTATGAGATATAATATAGACATATTTGAAATATATATTATTCACACACTAACATAATAATTAAACATAAAATGAATATTTAATATTTGAATACAATAATTTTAATAAATAATATTTTGTGTTATTAACCCAAAAAATAATTTTAAGCAAATTTAAATAATATTAGCCTAACAAAATATGCGTGAATTTTATATAACGTATTATGCACAATGTCAGTTTTTGAAAAGCTACATGAAAAATAATTTAAAGTACGTTTAGTTCAATATTATTTTGATGTTATATTATATTATCTAAATAATCTTATAAAAATTATAGAATTATTAGTCAAAAGATGATATCTAGATGTCATGACATAACACTAAGATAATAATAAATTAAATACCTCCTTATTCATTTTTATACGTGTATTTCAAGATAATAGCTATCGATCTTTATTTTTACAATCGTTTACTTTTTTTTAAGGAAGTAAATTTTAATATTTTGGATTTTAAAAAGGTTACCAGAGATGCATTATTATTTTTAGATTATATAATAATGTAATTAATGCAGAATTTTTTATTTGAGTTTTAAATTATATTTAATATATAATTTAATGTCATATTAAAATATGCATTTTATGTATGCATTCTTGTTTATTTAATGAAAGAGTTGTTAATAATATTTATTCCTTAATTTCTAATTATATTAATAAAAAATATTTGAGTACATAACATGTGGTTTAGCAAATATTTTGAAATAAAATAATAATTTTAAAGTATTTATAAATATCATTTATCATAATAATAAAAAGTTATATTTCAATACATAATATGTAGGCAATGAGTATTATATTTATATTAATTTTATTAAAACTACAAATTAATATGTATTTTTAATTTTTTGATAGAATTTTTGTGTACTAATTACTTGTTAAATTTTTAAGTATATATATACAATAACAACAATCAAGCCTTAATCCTATTAGGTGGGTCGACTACATTAATTATTTATTTTCATTATGGTCTATTAATTATCAAATTATTATTTAAGTCTAAATAAATAAGATTATTTCTTATAATTTCTTGTCACGTCTTTTTTGGTCTCTCTCTTCTTTTTTGTACATAGACAAGATCGAATAACTCGATTTTTTTAATTGAAATTTCAATCGGCCTACAATGTATATGTCCAAATCATCTAGGCTGATTTTCTATAAGTTTATACTTAATTGGTATAATACCGATAAATTTTATGCTGACTGTCGATTGTCTAATGCAACCTTTCATGTTTCTCATTTTGGACTTAGGACCCGGCAACGGTGCATTTTTTTTAAGTATATATATATATTTGATTAAAATATGTTTCATATAAATAAATTATAACTATAAACATATTTCTATTATATTTTTTAACAATAATTACAAAAGCATAAACAATTTAAATTTCAAATTTTAAAAATATTAAACCTAATTAATTATAACATCTCTTTACCTAATACTATTTTTATATATATATTAATATATATATATATATGTCTATTTTTACAATTATTTTTATATCTGCAAAATACTCAATTATCTCTATTTCATTTTTGTCCTTAGCTTGTTGAAGAACTTTCAGCTGACTAGTAAAGAGCTGCCACGTTAGCATGCAATAGAGCCATTGCTGACATGGCGGCATACCATTGGCTGGCCGATCATTCCATCCTATCGCACACCTTTTTCAGACTATTTTTTAGCAATTACATACATACCGTTTAATTTATCTTGAATTATATATTAAATTTTTTTTTTTTAAATTTTTTAATTTTATTCCTTAAATCATTCAAAAATAATATATTTAAATTTTTTTTAAAATTTTTATTTTTATTTTACTAATTATAATTATTTANTTTTTTTTTTTTTTTTTTTTAAGCTCAGCCTTTTACTATACCAACTTACTACACTCTCGTTACTTCCCCTTTTCATCTTCTCTAATCCCTCGGACGACATTAATTAAAGGGAAGGGAAGGGCCGACGATGACTTCATTAATGCACGAATGAATGCCGCGGGCGGCCACCGGATGCTTCCGGCAGCTTTCATTGCCGAGGCATTGGAGGTGGTGCTCTCCTCCTCCGCGGTGTCTCTGATCAGGAGCGGATGGGCCGGGATAGAGTCGGCGGTGGTCCTGCCATTGATGAGGACTGCGATCCTTCTCTGCATGGTGATGTCGGCAATGGTGCTGGTGGAGAAGGTGGCCATGGGCGCCATCAGCCTCTATGTCAAGCTCGCCCGCCGAGGGCCCGATCGAGTATACGAATGGTACCCCCTCTCCCTGAACTCCACCGTCGATGGCAATGACGAAGAGATGGGAAGGGGATCGCCGATGCGTCCCCAAAGTTGCCCTAATTATTTCCCCATGGTGCTTGTCCAGATCCCCATGTACAACGAGAAAGAGGTCAGGCCAAGATTCGAAGTTCATTATTAATTCCTTGTTGTTTCCTCTTCTTCACCACCTCAGGTCTCGATCGTATAAGATCTGCATCCAATCACTAATATTCGTGCACCTGCTGCCGTCCATTGATTTATTGCGTACATAGGTGTACCAAAAGTCCATCCGAGCGGCGTGCGATCTGGTGTGGCCCTCCCATCGCATCATAATCCAGGTTCTCGATGATTCCACCGATCCCTTCATCAAGGTTCTCCTCGCCCCGAACTTTTTCTTTGTTCTTTCTTCAGAGCAAGTCGTCCACAGTACCCTTTTTTGTCTTAAAAAAATCCATTTTTTTTAATTTGAAAGAGCTGTCTGTCTGTAAATTATTTCAAATTAATAATGAAATTAATCGATAGCGTTAAACGAGGTGGCAGACTGCCATGCCATGTGCACTCATGTTGCCCGCTCAGCAAAGCTGCGAGTGCTTCGTTCGTGGTAGGCCCCACCACCGTGCCAGTTACCAAGTCAGATAGGACAAAAATGACATTAGTTTTTTTTTTTTTTTAATTGCATATAAATTCTTATAGTTAATCAATAATTATTTTTTGATTAGTTCAAAAAAATAATAATTAATATTTAATTCATAATTTTTAAAATATTATAACACTAAAGATGCATTTAATTGACTGAAACGACTATTCTATTCCACCCTTATTCCTTATGAAATAGCTATTCACATGTCTACTTTAGTGAAATAGTTATTTCATAGGAATCTCTATTCTACATTCTATGCAATAGTCATTCTTTTTTCTCACTCAAGGATTAGCTATTCCTTGACTATTCCCTATAAGCTAAAAATATTATTTTAAAATTACCTTTGTTCATACACATACATATATACATATATATTATTGTGTATATTATGTATACATACATACTTATATAAGTTACATTTATTTAATTATGTGTAAAATCAAAAAATAGTAATAAATAATATTATAACACACTCTCTCTCCCTCTCCCGCGCAGGCGTGCACGACTGCACGCATTTGCATGAGGGTGGAGGGGGTGGGTGCAGGGTGGAAAGGGGCTGCTGGCACTCTCTCTTTCTCTCTCTCTCTCTCTCGCGCGCGCGGCAAGGTGTCGGCAGCAAGACGACGTCGACTTCGCGGCAATGGCGAGTAACACAAAATTTGCAATGGAAAATGTATGAAAAATTGAAAAAGTGTTAAGGATAAAATCAAAAATCTATTAAATTTTATAGAGAAGGGACCTTCTATATAATATTGGGTAAATTGTAAGGATTTGTCAGCAAATTTTTAAAAATTGTGAACTAAACTGTAATTATGGGTTAACCATAAGAACCTTTCAGTAATTAATCCTATTTTTTTAAAAACGTTCTATATACAGATTATAAAAATCTTGCTACACCGCACACAAAATATAAGCATCTTATAAGATAATTTCTATAAACTAATTTGTGTGATATGTATGTAAATATTTTTTTAATAAAAAAATACTTGTGTTTTTATCTGTCTTAGGCTTAGTTTGATCGAAGGGAAAAAAATATGATTGAAAAAGATGTGATTTTTTTAAAAGATGTGTATGATGTGGAGGAATAGTTAATTATATTAAAAATTATGTTGAATGTGAAATAAAATAAAATTGATTTGTTGAGAAATGTGTTAGGTGTGAAATAAAATGATTATTTAACGTTAAAGTTTGTGTAGGATGAGATAAAAAATAAGGCTCCGTTTGTCTTCAAGTTTTAAATTAACTTGGTTTAATTTTAACCTGATATTTCACATCACACATAAAATTTAATATTAAAAATTAATTTTATTTCACATCCTACACATGTTACTAAAATAATAACCAACTTATATCACATCCCTCACATATCCCAACATAATAACTAACTTTATATCACATCTCTTACATATCCAAACATAATAACTAACTTTATTTCACATCATTCACAACTTTTAATAAAAAAATATCTCTATCCAAGTTTAATTTTCACTTTGTTAAATTTAACCTTACAAACAAACAGACCCTAAGTTTTAAATCTTTTTTAAATTATATAATTTTTTTTTCCATGACTATTTTAGCTATGGCTAAAATTTTTGTTAACCAAACATGGCCTAAAAGATATTATTTACTTATATTGCAATTAACTTGATTATCTATTTATATTAGTGATTTAAAAACATCATATATTTTGAGATACTAATCAACCTTTTCTCTACTGCCCCAAAGAAAAATATGATTAAAATGTAGTTGGTATCTCTTTTCTTTATGTTTAAATACTAGATTTTTAAAATTTATTCTTTTTCTTTTTGGAAAATCATATTCAATTTCTTTTGAAACTCGGAACAACAAATACAATCTTTTTAGACAAGATTTTTGACAAAAAAGTGGGAAAGATCCGCAACTATTTGGATGTCCCATCTATAGAAATTGCTTACCTAGCTAACAAGTGGGCAACTTCATTTCCTTTCCATCTTGTGTGCTTCTTGAACCCTTGCAATTTTTTGTTAATGCTTTTGACTTTGAGCCCTAATATGGAAAGATTACTCTTTGTGTTAGTGGCTTAAATAACTTCAAGTGTATCGCTCTCTAAAATCATGTTAGGTATGTAGGACTCTTTTGCTTAGTCAATAGCAACCTTTGCCACACAAGTCTCTGCATGTAATGGTTCTATTAGATCACTTCTATGTTAGCTTAATAAGCTCCATACCTTGCCTTGGTTGTCTCGGATAGCTACCCCAATACCTACACAGTTGCTCTGAGTATCCATGGTTGCATCAAAATTTTCTTTCAACCACTCTCTTTTCGGAATGACCCAATCCTTGTTGCCCTTAGGTTTGACACCCACACGACTGTGCCTAGGATTGGGTGAATTTAGCCTTATGAAGCTTTCATTGGTTGCCTGAACTTTAGCCGCATACTCCTTGGCATGGATAACAATCAAATCAGGTGGCTTATCTTTTTTATTGGCAAGAATTACATTCTTATTGTTCCAGATGTTCCATAGCATGGTGACTAACAACTCATCATCTAGCCCACACTCAGTCATTGTGATCTCGGTGATCCAATCCTGCAAATTGGTGCAAGGTAAAGTCATGTATTGTCTTGCTAGGCCTACTTCCCTCCACACTATTTTGGCAAAAAAGCACTCATTGAAAAGATGGATACTTAATTCTTGATTCTGAATGACATAATAAGCATTTTGCTTGGATAGTTGCAATATTTCTTCTCCATAGATTATGAAAGTTGACAAAAAGTCCATACAACCTTTCAAAATAGAATGGTGTATCTTGGTGGGGATTTTAAGAGTCCAAATTCTCTTCCATATCACATCTGAAGCCGCTTTGGAGGAACGTTCATTGCTGTCCGCCTTCTCTCTTGGTATTTTAGATCCACGTATCTAGAGAGCACTTAAATGAATCGGTAGCCACTCCAAACTGATTCGCGGCTTGAGGGATGGTAATGAGCATTTGTGTCTCCCAAAGGAATATATATATATATATTTGATTGTATTTCCCAAAGGAATATTGCAAATGGTTTGAGCATCACTTTCATCAAACTTCTTGTATATTAACTCTCTTTTTGAAGAGCCATTGTTGAATCAATTAACATACTTACTGTTGCTTCCTTAGGTAGAGACTCGATTGGGTGAACCACCTTGTGTAGCCATGGACGAGGTATTCATTGGTCCTTCCAGATATTGACTTGCTCCCCATTTCTGATTCTCCAAATCTTTCCCCATTTTTATAATGTTTGCAGCTTCCCAAATACTTCTCCTATCCTCTAAATGTATGAAGTGTTACTTCCTAAGTTTGCTTCTAAATGCCTTTCTCCTTACTAGCTGCATCCCACAAAAGTTTGGCCATCTCCCTCCTTCCCGCTAATAAAGAGCAATCTTTCTTTCCACCTTGCAATGCATTTCCGAAGCCTATCTTTGACAATGGCTTTTGTTTTTGCTCGGCCTACCATGGGGAGGAGATCAAGGTGCCCATCATAAGTTTTACCTCATCTTGATTTCTTCTAGGAGTGTTATGATTATAGAAAAGTCCCGCTTATCAAAATTTATTTGTTGCTTAGACGCCCTCTCATAGATTCGAAGGATTTCACATTTGTTCTCCCTCATGCTTGTCGACGTTAAAGAAGAGTAGATTATCGCTCGCCATGAAGATTTAGTTGATGCTTGGGCCCCTTTTACTAGCTTTCATGCTATACACACATCTTTTCATTTCAACATCTTGAAGCAATGCCGATAGACCTTTTTCACAAAGAAGAAAGAGGTACGGAGATAGGGGGTCGCCTTGCCTTAATTTTCTTTCCAGAGATGTTGTCACATTTCTTCCCATTAATACTAAGACCAAAAAAACTTACCTTATAACCAAGTAAATGAAAACAGGATGGAAACTCATATTGCACATTACTTCCGTGAGCAAATCCATTCTACTCTATCGTATACTTTGCTCATATCAAGTTTGAGTGCACATGAACTTCTTGATCCTTGCTTTCAGTGCTTCAATGAATGGTGGAGCTCGTATGCCACAATGACATTATTAGTAATATGCCCATTTGAAACAAATGTACTTTGGTATTCTGAGATAATTTTGAGAAGAATAACCTTCAACCTGTTAGTAATCACTTTGGACACAATTTTGTAGAAAACATTTCACAAACCAAGGTTTTAAATCTCATAGTTTTGATTTCTCACAAGATGAAAGTATCGGTTTTAGCAGTTTTGACAACTTCGATAATTTTAGTATCGACAAATACGATTTTTCTATAAATTATTTAAATTTTGTAAATCTAGAGTAAAATTTATTAATAATATTTATTGAATAATAATTTTTAAATGATTAAAAATACACAATAAATATATAAATGTTTTGAGACATTATAAAACATATTAATTAAATTATAAAAAAATTATTTATTTTCATTGAAATTGATCCGAAATTAGCAAAACTCAGCTGTTTCGGCTAGGTTTTAAAATCTTGCCACAAATTAATTGGTCTAAATTTTGTCAATCAGCATTTTTGGTCTTTGGAATAAAAATAATATTCATTTTGTTAAGAGCACTAATATTGAACCTTTTGATTTTAAATATTACAATTAATTTAGTATCATGGACTATTCCTCTTATTAAGTCCTTGTTTGGCATGAGCCCAAAAAGGGCAAAAAAAATATCTTAATAATATTTTAAATTTATTATAAATTTTAATAATTTTATTTCACATCCAACACAAATTCCAACCTTAAAAATCAACTTTATTTCACATCCAACACAAATTCCAACCTTAAAATCAACTTTATTTCACATTCTACACACCTCCCAATATTAAAATAAATTTCTTTCCCATCAACTCTATAAAATAAATTATTTTCTCTTTCCTTACCCAAATTCATCCTCCAACCAAACAAGCCCTAAGTGTGCTATCAAATTGATTATGCTATAATTAAGGCGAATGTCTAAGCTTAAGTTCAAGAGAAGAAGTGCACCTCATGGTTTATTTTGTTTATTTTTGTTTTTTGAGACGTGATTGTAAGCATGCATATTTTTGTCAAAGATTTTACTTGCACTCGTCTATATATTTTTCACATTTAATTACCCTCAAAACTACCCATTTCTTGATAATTTTTGTTGTGAAACTCATCTCCATAGCTGCAGCAAAAATTAGTTGATTTCAACAATCAACCGGATTTCTTTGTTTTGAGTCTATCCCAAACAGCCTAGTTGACCATTGGGCCCCTCTAGGTTTCCAGATTTTATGCACATTTTATTGTCCCTTCTTTGTCCTTTGTAGCTCGCATTGAAAGCCTCTTTTTCTATTTTATTATTTGCACATATGTTGAAAAAATATTTTCCCACTTTTTATTTATTCGAAAATAAAAAAATGATTATGCTGCCCGTCCTTTCTTATCCTTTCCTGCAGCTCTTAAGCCTTGTGCTGAATGTTTTTATCCACCAAATCTCACCAAAAAGTCAAAAAAGTCATTCTAGGTGCACCTCTCCTTATTTTATGCTTTTTGGTGAAAATTTGGGTATTTTAGCTTCTTGTGGGTGTAGAAATTTGTACTTGCTGGTTGAAATTTCTCTAAAATATTTCATTATGACCAATGGCTAAAACCCACTAGTTTAAGCTTTATTTATATTGATCTTTACCCAAATTGTATTTCCAATGTCTTTTCTCATGGTTTTAAGGGTACTTAGGCATTCTATTTTTGCCTAAAATAAGCTTAACTTAATCCATCTTGGCTCACACATTCAAAATTGCTATGTTACTCATAAAAATATTCAAAATGCCCTTACCTTGCTACTCTCTCACTAGCCCACTGATATGACATTTGAAAACTGCTTACTCTCGCTGGCTATTTTGAATCCAATGATAATTATCTCATGTTTTATGCCTTCCACCTGTAGTAGAGAAAACGTCTAAGCCATTTTTTCTTATTGCTCAAGCTCTCTCTCGTGCTCTCCAAGTGTTCCAAGTTCTTCAAGCTTCTACTTGCAAATAAATCTCTTCAAGGAGAATCAAAAGAAGAAAGAGCATTATGTTCTTCATTGAAGCTAAGACAAGTAGTTTTCATTTTTGCATTCGGTTTTCTTGGCTTTTCCATTTTATTGTAGTACTAAGTGTTTTATAGCTTGAATCTTCACTTATTTTAGTGTTTTAATCGTGTAATAAAAGCAAGATTGCGTAGCTAACAGTTTCATCTTTCATAGCTTGCTTTTACTCAAATTTTCTAAGGAGTTTTTCCTCACTTAATTGTTATTCTATCTCAATTCTTCTCTAAGATTATAAAACTGAAATTTGGATTTCTATGGGTTTTATCATTGACAAACTTGTGCATGCGTAGAGCTTCTCATTGTATTTTTTTGTCTTACTAAAATTGTAATTAAGCTAGCAAGTCTAGCAATACCTTTTACTTCTCTTAGTTTTTCTCCCTTTGTGGAGATTTAGGTGAGTTAGATTCTTCCCTGTAAAAATCAGATGGTTTGCTCATTGTCCTTAAAAGAGTGTATTGTAAGCTGGTTTGTTCGGCTTTGGTTCCCATAAAAGCCGAGGAGATTTAGTGAAAATTCTCATCCGAGAAGCGTGGGGAGTAGACTAGACGGGACCTGAACCACTATAAATTTTCTGTGTATTTTTCTCTTTTGCTCTCTTCTTCTTTCGAATTAAATTGATATAATATGTCTAAATTTAAATATTTTGATGTTAAGGCAAAACTCTAATATTTTCACCTAAACATATATATATAT
>JAEMOT010001378.1:54285-82052 GCA_019297695.1 Apostasia ramifera | reverse complement strand
ATATATATATATTTTATAAATCGTCATTTTGTTCTCGTAAAAACTTCTGATCTTTTTTTGGGTTACTCTGCAATTTTTTTCTCCAGTAAAATTTTTTGCACAATTGTTTCTTGTTCAGGTGATCTCAAAACTTAGTATATTTGCTCCAATTGAACTACTAACACAGTACTTGTAACTTTAGCCTTATATTTAAATTAAATTTGATTAATTTTTCTAATTTCCAATTCGCCCCCTCTTGAGAAGTCTCTAGGTCAACAACTAAGACTACTCAAAGTATTCAAAACTTCAACGCAAAAGGAGGTAATATCAAGCTTAAGTAGATACCAGAATTATTGGAAGAAGATCACTTGAAAATCATCCAGGCTCGGAGCTTTTGGTCAGGTGCATAGAGAAAAGTAAATTTTCAACTTCTTCAGCTTCATACGTTTACTGGAGTTTGAGAATTCTTCACTAAACGAGCTGACTTTCATCACATTTGTGTTATGGTTTGTTTGGAAAAGAGAGTTTTTGATTGCCACAATCTCTGTCTCTGTTGGATTGCAAACAATCACTCCATCTTCATCTTTCAGCTCAGTGATGTAATTAGTACACTATCTCGAAGAAGCCAATTTCTGAAAAAATATCTTATTTCTGTCCCTCGCTTTCAACCAATCAAGCCTGGAGCGTTCCTTCCAAATCGGCTCCTCCCTCTCCAAATTCTTATTTAGTTGCAGTTGTAACTTTCCTCTGCCAGAATTGTTTGATCTGGGTGTTGATTATAAATGTTCTTCAATTCAGCATTCATGTGACGAATATTTTGCTGAATTTCCCTCATCGGGCACTAGTTTTAGTGCTGCAAAACTGGTCTGGACAATGGCTAGATTACTGAGTATCCCTGTAATCAACTCAAACTTATATGAATTCCTCTAAGCTTCTTCCACTACCTGCTGGCATTCTATCTCCATCGGTCACATTTTGTTCCAAGTGGAAGCTCTTGCTATGCTAATATCTGCTCTAATTGCCCTCCTTAATGGTCAAAATCAGTAAAGTACAAGTAAGAAAATGAAAGAATAAATGAATTTGATTTCAATCCTACATCTATCATACTGTTATATTAAGAAAAATCACACTTGGAGAGTTCAATGCATGATGGTCGAATTTATGATTAACATACAACATCACAACAAAGCAGTCACACTGATGTCTCGAATGGGAAAATCAAACAAAGCCTGTTAAAGCGGAATCACAAGATAATGGTCTTGCATGACTCAAGATCTCTTAAATATTTCATGCTATAAATGATATCCTACGTTCCAATAAAAGTTTGAAAGTGTCACTCAAAATCTTCCTCTAAATCACTTAAAAATAACAATTAAGTATCCCAAGAAGTAGTGGTAAATTTAAGCAATACTATTTTGTCTCCTATCTTTAAGTCATAAATGAAGGTCAGAAGGCAAGCTAGGAGTTTTGATTTTCTCAGATCCACTAATTCCAAATAATGTGCATGAAAACACAATGATCACATAACCTTAGAGACCTATAACCAATTTATGCAATTTTTTATCTTGTTAGCTTTCCATAAAACTAATAAAATGAGTTACTTTACAAATCCTTTCTATATGATTCCCAACACAAAGAAATGATATATGAGAAGAGCCTGCTAATGCTAACTCAAGTTTTAATTAGTTCTAATAATGATGATGTTAAGGTGGATGTGTGGATATAAAAGAAAGGACAGAGTGAGAAATGAGTATAATCAAAAAAAAGTTAGTATTGCACCAATTGGGGATAAACTTAGAGAAAACAAGCTTAGATAGTTTGGACATATAAGTCGTAGGCCGATCGAAGCTCCAGTTAGAAAAATCGAGTTATGGATCTTGCCCATGTACAAAGAGGAAGAGGGAGACCAAATAAAATATGACAAGAAACTATAACAAGTGATCTTAGTTACTTGACTTAGATAAGAATTTGTTAATTGATAGAGCGCAATGAAAACAAAGAATTCATGTAGTCGAACCCACTTAGTGGGTTTAAGGCTTGATTGTTGTTGTTGTTGTTTAGCAATGACATCTAATCAATACATTTCCTCCTTGCCGGGATTCAGTGATAGGATGACCTATAGAGTATTTGAATTCAACTATCTATTGAGTTAATGCCCTTGTGATGATGCGCTCCTCCCTTCCGGTTAACAGCCATTACATAAATGGAGTACAGTACCCATTACATAAAGGTAGTACATTGAACACGAGGAATAAAATTTAGTTCTTCAAATAGCAAAATGTCTATTAACAGTATTCTAAATGCAACCTATTATTTTATTTTAGATGACATTTATAGCTGGTTCATTGTCCTTGATTCATCAGTGACATTTACTGGTGTTCTTTATTGTTATTATTATTATTATTATTTGAAAAGATTATTATTATAATTATTGTTGTTGTCATTGTTATTGTTTCTGATGGCATGGGTGCTACTCTTCTTATTGATGTCATCGAAGGACTGTAACTAATAGCAGGCTCGGGTAGTCATCATCGTATCCTTTCTTCATTTGAATTGTTCTTTCTTCACCTGTAATTGGAAGAAACAAAGGCCTTGTTTGGTTGGGCCCAAAAAAATCACAAAATTCTACCAAAAACATTTTCATCAATATTTTATATTTATTTCACATCATACATAAATTTAAATATTTAAAATCAATATTATGTCACACCCTACATAAATCCTAATCTTAAAAATTAACTTTATTTCACATATTCTATATATACTTTAATAAAAAAAATCAATTTTATTTCATTTCCAATACAATTCTCAATGATTAAATAATTTTATTTCATATCATAATATTGAAATAATTTCTCTCTACTGAAAAAAACATAAAATATTTTAAAATTATACTCTAACTAAATGACGCTAAAGGCTCATCCTCTGCTCTTTCACCATGTGCTTGATAAAAAAATGTCTCTTAACACCTTTATAAAGAAATTATATGGTATTGATAGCACACATTTATATATGTGTGGGGATGGGATGAGTGCCCTAAACGTGGAAGGGTTTTGGATACGTGTGGGCTCCACTTATGGAAGCCAACAATAACACTATTTTGGTGATTTTGACGTACACGCATATCGTATAATAATGCTAATAAGAAATGCCTTATATCTATATGATGGATTTATGTGCCTCGCATAATAATAAATGCCAGATATCTTTGTTAGACCCTTTGTAATTTTATAAATGAATTCAAGGCATTATTGATCGTATTATTATACGATCTACGTCATACATAAGATACTTATACATATATGTACATTCATTTTTATGTTTGTAAAGTTATGTATTTATGCATATGTAAAGACATACGTATATGTATGTACATATATATACATGTATACGTATATGTTGTATTCTTATACCTACATCCCTACACATGCATATATGTATTCCTATATAAATATGTTATATTTTAATACGGGGTATGAATGTACAAATATATTATTCTAAGCACATTGTGAATTCTTATATATACAAATACAAAGGCCTCCTGATAAATGCCTTTATATAAAATTATAATACAGTTATCTCGTGAAAAGCGGTCATTGGAAATCACTCTCTCCTTGGAAATCAATTGCTCTCCAATGATCTCGTGATCCTTCGAAATCTTGCAGAAGTGGAGATAACACTGCTCACGCTCCATCTCTTTCCATCTATCACTCATCTCCTGTCGATTGGTTTTGCATGTTGTGCACTTAAAAATTTCTCCGCCTTTATAATGAAAAGATTTCTACTTTTTAGAATATAATATATCATATACAACATTATATTATAAAAGATGACTGTTAAATACATCATGAATTTGTTTATCTAGTTTATTTGTCTTATACTAACAATAAAGAAGTTACCAAACTAGTATTTGCGGTAACTATTTCATCAACATGCCTAAGCTACTGCTTAAGCTAAAGCTGAGCTTTATCTTTTGCACTAAATTTAAGTTTGTGTATGGTTAAGGGCCTTGTGAAGAACGAGTGTGAAAGATGGAGCAAATCAGGGAAGAACATAAGATACGAGACAAGAAACAATAGGGATGGGTATAAAGCTGGGGCTCTTAAAGAAGGTATGAAGCACTGCTATGTGGAGAGCTGTGAATATGTAGCCATGTTCGATGCCGACTTCCAGCCACCCTCTGATTTCTTGATGAGAGTTATGCCCTTTCTCATTCATAATTCTGACATTGCACTCGTTCAAACTCGTTGGAGGTTTGGTAAGCATCTTCATTCTCATCTTCACCCTTTACTATGTTTTAATGCTTGCTTCGAGTTATTAATCAGCAAAAACATGATGATGAATATTGCATGGCCAAATTACTATATGCTATATAGCATTTTGTCGAAGTGCCTTTAAATTCGTCACTACACAAGCTGAAGGATAGAGATTAAGTTTCATTCTGCATAACTCAGAGTGAGACCATTCTTAGTATTGGATTTGCTGACAGAAATAGTCTCTCTGAATCAATAAAAAGAAGTTTAACATTGTTAACATAAAATTTGCCAACCTAGATGGATGATTGATCTGTCGCCTGGCCTGACCATGGGTTCCCTTGACTAGAACATCAGAGAGGGGGCATAAGCGAGAAAATTTGCAAGCAAACCACAAGATAAAAAGAAAAATAAAAGAAAGGATCTTCTCCAAGACAATAGGGTTGGGTATAAAGATGGTGCTCTTAAAAAGGTTTGAAGAACTGCTATGTGGAGAGCTGTGAATATGTGGCTGTGTTCAATCCCGAATTCTAGCCAGCCTCTGATTTCTTGTTGAGAGCTATGTCCTTTCTAATTCATAATCCTGACATTGCACTCGTTCAATCTCGGTGGAGGTTTCGTGGCAAGCCAATTGGATGTTGTCAGCTCCGAAAAGAAGACAACAAGATTTTGATCCTTGATTTCTGTCCAACAGCAGAAAGTTGTCGAATTCTCTTAGCTTAACATCCCATTTGAGCAGCCTTCCAGAGACCTCAGTTGAATGTAGAATTCTATGTGGAGGTTGGTTGATCACTGTTTTAATGGAGTGCACTTTAAAGTAGGAGTGGATCTTTTTGCTATCATTACCAGCTTGAGAGCTAACTTGTCAAAGACAGGGTACCTCGCTTCCTCTTCATTAAGCACATGACTAGTGTAGAACACTTGATACTGCTTCCTGTTAGAAGACAGAGAGGGAGAGACAGAGATAGAATAATGCTGAAGGATAAATATAATATTATAAGACGGAGAGGGAGAGAGAAAGAATAATGTTGAAGGAGAAATATAATTCCTTGATATGTTCAATTGTTAGAATCTCCCTTTTATAATGAGGAGTCCATATTACAAGATGGTATATAATTACATTTTCTTTGATAGAGAATCGTTTTACATGACAATGTGTAAATCAAATCATAATTACAAAATATATGCCAGAAATAATGGTTCTTAAAAGGAAACATATTTGGTGTATCGTAGGCAGGTGGTAATACGAAAATTCATCATTTACGTAATTTTGTTATTACTCCCCCGCAATCTTGATGTAGGTGAAACAATGCCAAGATTGGTACGTAATAGTTCAAACCGTTGTCTGGAGAGTGGTTTTGTGAAGTTATCCGCGACTTGATCAGTAGTGGAGATGTAGGAAACCTTGAGTTGATTAGTAGCGACCCGTTTTCGAACAAAATGAAAATCAATTTCAATATGCTTGGTATGTGCATGAAATATTGGGTTGGCTGTCAAGTAGGTGACCCCAATGTTATCACATGAAAGGGTCGGTGTGCCGGTAGTGTGTAGATGAAGCTCGATGAGGAGTGATTGAAGCCACATTAATTCTGCAGTAGCGTTAGCGATTGCTTTGTATTTAGCTTCTATGCTAGAGCGGGAAACCGTTGGCTGCTTCTTTGAAGTCCATGAAACTAGATTTTTCCCTAAGAAAATGACAAAGCCACCTGTAGAGCGACGATCTTCAAGAGAGCCAACCCAATCAGCATCACTGAAGGCGTGAAGGGTAAAAGAGGTATGGCGATGAATTGTAAGGCCATGGAGAATTGTGCCTTTCAGACAATGAAGAATGCGTTTAACAGCAGCCCAATGTTCTTCAGTGGGAGTATGCATGTATTGACATGCACGATTGACTGCAAAAGCAATGTCAGGTTGGGTGATAGTGACATATTGAAGAGCTCCAACAATACTTCAGTATAATGATGGGCCACTCAATGGGGTAGAGCTTTTTGTAGAGATGACAGTGGTAGGGGTGGGGATAGGACGGGCATCATCCATGTTAGCACGTTGAAGAAGCCCTAGAATGTATTTGCTCTGCGATAAAAGACACCAAACAGAATGTGAGTGAACTTCAATGCCTAAAAAGTAATGTGCATGTCCGAGATCTCGAATTGAGAATTCTTTGCTTAGTAACTAAATAACAGTAGTAGTCTCGTTGGAATTATTTCCGGTTATGAGAATATCATCAACATAGATAAAGATATAAACTTTAGAAGTTGATGTACACGAATAGAATAGAGAGGTGTCTGTCTTGGAACCAGAGAAGTCTTGTGTTTGAAGCCAACCTCCAAGTCGATTGAACCAAGCTCGAGGAGCTTATTTGAGGCCATAAAGTGATTTATGTAAATGACATACATGAGAAGGATACAATGGATGGGTGAAGCCAGGCGGTGTTCCATGTAGACTGTCTTCTTAAGAGAGCCATGGAGGAATACATTTGAGACATCGAGTTGGTGAACGTTCCAGTTTGAGCATATAGCAATAGAGAGGAGTAATTTGACGGTGGTAATTTTGATAACTGGACTGAAAGCATCTGTATAGTCAAGTCCAAGTTGTTGATGATAGCCTTTAGCAACAAGGCGGGCTTTATATCGTTCGATGAAGCCATCTGCTTGATGCTTCAGTTTGTATACCTATTTGCATCCTACTACATTCATAGATGGAGTATGAGGAACGAGGTCTCATGTGCCATTGCGTAGTAGTGCAACAAACTCATTGGCCATTGCAGTACACCATGCAAGATCCTTTGATGCTTGAGTGAAGCAAGTAGGTTCTGGCGTATGCATGGAGGCAACCAAAGGAATTGGAAGAGGATGTTTTCTAATAGTGATAGGAGATAGAGTTACCGGTTCTGTTTGTTGATAGATATCAGCTAAAAGGCGAGTTCTTCGAGGCGGAGATGCAGATACCGTTGGGCTATCCATAGGTCTTGATGTGTTTGTTTCCGGCAGCGTTGCTGAAGTATTCTCCTCAATACAAGGAGGTGCTGGTGTTGAGTCTAGGAAAGCAAGAAGGCCGCGATGAGGTGATGGCGAAGACCAACTGATGGTAGAGTATCTCGAGATATGGTGTTGCTGAGTGACCCTGGATAGGGCCCAAGGATGCTATCACTAGAAATAAGTACACCTGACATTTGTGTTTGCTTTAGAAGGTGTATTTGCAAAAGGGAAGTGTGTCTCATCAAAAGCAACATGCCGGGAAATATAAACTCTCCCGGTCGATATGCATAGGCAATGGTAACCATGATGCATAGTACTATATCCAAGGAAAACACACAATTGCGAACGGAGTTGAAATTTATTTCTAGTATATGGGCGTAGCCAAGATAAGCAAGCACATCCAAAGATGTGAGGAAATTATTATCAGGTATGCGACCATATAGTTTTTGTAGAGGAGTGATGTGATGAAGGATGAGGGGTCGATAAACGATTTATGAGATATGCTGTTGTTTGAGCTGTAACATCACAGAATTTTTAAGGGGCAGAGGCATGTTGTAGAAGAGATAATATGGTTTCAATAATATGTCGATGTTTGCGCTCTGCAGAGCCTTTTTGTTCTGGAGTGTGAGGACAAGAGACTCGGTGAATAATTCTTGAGGAATTTAGATGGCGATGGAGGGCTTGATACTCGCCACCCCAATTAAAGTGAAAAGAACAAAGCTTTCAATTAAAGAAATGCTCAACATGTTTCCGAAAATAGAGAAATATATCTACCAAGTCAAATTTACGTTTTATGAGAAAAAGTCAAGTAAATTTACTAAAATCATCAACAAAAATAACATAGTTCGAAAAGCTTTCATTAGAGATAATAGGGGCAGGACCCTAGATATCTGAATATATAAGTTCTAATGGAGGACGAAATACAAGTAGATGAAGAAAAGGATAACTTATGACTCTTAGCTTTCATGCAAGCAGAGCAAATTCTTGACATTGTAGGTGGCGATGTAGGTAGACCATATTTTTGAATTATTTGATGAACAATATGAAGAAAAGGACGTTCAAGACGAGCATGCCATGATGACTTGGTGGTGTGTTCCCCAATTAGAGCAATGGGTGATGGAACGAGAATGTGGTAGAGAGCATTCTTAGTTTTCCCGCAGAGCAGAATTTTCCCTGTAAATCCTTGACAAAACATTCATGAGGATGGAATTCAAATAAGACATTATTATCCTGAGTAAATTGTGGAACAGAAAGGAGATTTTTAGTTATTGAGGGAACATGTAAAATATTTTTAAGGTATAGAACACCAGAAGAGGAGAGCAAACGTGTATTTTCAAGGTTAGTTATATGCAAACCTGTACCATTGTCGATTTGAACAGTGTCGGTACCCATATATGGTGTAGGATTGTTCAGAATATTGTAATCTGGTGTGACATGATGAGATGCTCCAAAATTAGGATACCATGCAGACTCAGTAGTTGCATTTGGAGAGGAGGTAAGAGCGCTGTGATATGCTCCTACTTGTGTTGTATTATAGGAAGATGGTAGTCGAGATGGTGTAGTTGTTCCCAATGGTCCATCATGATTCATGGAAGTGGGACCCCCAATAAAATGGCGATCAAAGCGTTTGTAGCATTCGTGAGCATAGTGACCAGGGATAAGGCAGATCTGACATCGTCCTTGACCACGACCACCACGTCCTCCACCGTTGCGTCCTCGGCGTCTCTTTTAGTATTGGATGGAGAGGAATGTTCTCGTCTAGCAGTGTTGATCGATGGTGATGTTACTATAGTTATTTCCGTAGATTTGAGTTGAAGGAGACGTTCATGAGATGAAAGAATCCCATGAACTTCTTCTAAGGTAAAATCATTCACACGGGTAATAATAGCAGGAATAATGCTGTCATATGTAGAATTAAGACTAGCAAGAATATGCATTAGAATATCTGGATCAACATTAAATGTACAATAGCAGATAGGTTGTTGATGATATTTTTTATAACCTGTATATAATCATCAATAGAGCTGTCTCCTTGTTTTATCATTTGTAATTGAGCTTTAAGTTGAAGAACACGTGCTCTAGAATGAGAGGCAAATGTGTCAGCAAGAATTTTCCAAACTGGATAAGAGGTATTCAAATTTACCACCAATAGAATAACGGCTTCGGCGAGTGTTGAAATAATTCAAGTGAGAATTAGTTGATCCCTTTTTATCAAAGTAGCATAAGCTGGATCATTTATATCTGCACATGGATCTGTGTCATCTACTGCTCCAAGGAGATCATGAGCACGAAGTAAAGGGAGAAACTGTGTTTTCCAAAGTAAGTAGTTGCCTCTTGTTAGCTTTAAAGGGAGAAATGATACTGTGTTGGTAGGCAAAGACAGTATATTTGTTGCTAGTGGAATGAGCTGCTCATTTGGAGAGGTTGTGCTCATTTCGGACATAGTAGAGAATCCAGATACTAGATAGTAATTTCTCAAGGCTAAGAGAAAGAGAAATCTCTGCCACAGCTTCGAGTAGAGGAGAGATGAGAAGATGGACCTCAGATTTTTTTTTTTGAAGGAGAGACTGAAAATTGAAGGGCCTTTAATGGAAGAAGAAAGGAGCCCGAGCAGAAGGCCGACACGGCGAGGTCGGGGATGGCAAGAGATCAGCTCTGCGAGGTTGATTTTGAGGTAGAAGGCCGACACGACGAGGTAAGATGCCGGCGATGGCAAGAGATCAGTTCTGCGAGGTTGATTCGGAGGTAGAAGGCCAACACGGCAAGGTCAGCGAGGTAGGAGGCTGGCTCTGTGAGGTGGCGCCGATCAACGACGTCAAGGCTCTAATACCATGTTAGAAGACATAGAGAGGGGGAGAGAGAGTAATGTTGAAGGAGAAATATAATGTTAGAAGACATAGAGAGGGAGAGAGAATAATATTGTAGGAGAAATATAATTCCTTGACTTGTTCAATTGTTAGGATCTTCCTTTTATAATGAGGAGCCATATTATAAGATAGTATGTAATTAAATTCTCTTTAATAGAGAATCGTTTTACATGGCAATGTGTAAATCAAATCATAATTACAAAATATATGCCAGAAATGATGGTTCTTAAAAGAAAACATATTTAGTGTATTGTATGCAGGTGATAATCTTTTCATGGAAGAGATATCAAAGATAGATGGATGAGTTACTTTCAACAGCTTTTTAATGAGGGTTGTGAAAATTCAATTGATCTTACGAAATTCAGCACCCAAAAGAAAGTAAAAATTACTCTTACATCCGACGTATTAGTAAAGTTGAAGTCTGGAAAGCTTTAAAGAAGATGAAGCATAAAAAAACAGTAGGACCAGATAACATCCCAATAGATGTTTGGAAGTGCTTAGAAGATGAAGGGGTTTCTTGGCTCACTAGATTGTTTAATATAATTTTGAAGACTAAACGGATGTCAAATGAATGGAGAAAGAGTATATTAGTACCTATTTAGAAGAATAAAAGCAATGTACAAATTATGCCAATTATAGAGGAATTAAATTAATGAGTCATACTTTAAAATTTTGGGAGAGGGTGATCGAACAAAGGTTATGCTATAATGCTAAGGTATCAGAGAATCAATTTGGTTTTATGTCAGGTAGATCTACTATAGAAGCCATTCATTTATTAAGAAGATTAATGAAGAAATTTAAGGAGAGAGAAAAACCTACATTGAGTTTTTATTGATTTGAAAAAAGCTTGTGATAAAGTCTTAAGAGAAGTACTTTGGAGAGTTTTAGAAAATAAAAAGATTTGCACTGCTTATATTTAAGTTATTAAAGACATGTATGAAGGAGCTGTTACCTGTGTTCGAACACAAGGAGGTTTGACTAAGGATTTTTTTATTACAGTTGGATTACACCAAGGCTCGGCTTTAAGTCCGTATCTTTTTGCTTTGATTATGGAAGTCATGACTGAACATATCCAAGATGAAGTGCCTTGGTGTATGCTCTTCGCAGATGATATTATTCTTGTTGAGAAAACTAAAAGGAGAGCTAAAGTGAAACTAAAGCTTTGGAGGAATGCTCTAGAATCTAAAAGTTTTCATCTCAGTAGATCAAAAACTGAATGTCTGGAGTGCACATTTAGTCAAGAAAGAAATACTTATATTGAAGATGTGACAATTGGTGATCCAATTGTCAAGAAGAGTGAGCGCTTTAGATACTTAGATCAATCATACAAAATGATGGTGAAATAGATAATGGCGTTATTAGCAGGATTCAAACAGGATGGATAAAATGGAGAAATACTTCTGGTGTGTTGTGCGATAGAAAAATCCGATCCAGAATCAAGGGTAAATTTTATAAAACTGTAGTAAGACCAGCGATGATATATGGTGCTAAATGCTGGCCTGCAAGGAGGAAACATACAAATAAAATAAATATTGCAAAAATGAGGATGCTAAGATGGATGTGTGGATATACACGAAAGGATAGAATGAGAAATGAGTATATCAGAAAGAAAGTTGGTGTTGCACCAATTGAGGATAAAATTAGAGAAAGTTGACTTAGATGGTTTGGACATATAAATCGTAGGCATCGAAGCTCCAGTTAGAAAAATTGAGTTATTGGATTTGGCCCATGTACAAAGAGGAAGAGGGAGACCAAAGAAGATATGACAAGAAACTATAAGGAGTGATCTTTGTTACTTATACTTAGATACGAATTTGGTAACTGATAGAGTGCAATGGAAACAAAGGATTCATGTAGCCGACCCCACCTAGTGGGATTAAGGCTTTGTTGTTGTTTTTGTAGGCAGGTGATAATACGAAAATCCATCATTTACGTAATTCCGTTATTACTTGCCATCTTCCTCGTGCACAAAAAGCATCGTGATAGCAACTTCAAGGTAGATGAATAGATCCTCGGACTCAGAATAGGTGAGGTGAGAAATTGCTTTATGGAGTGGAATGTCAACTTGCATTGACTTTGAAATGAAACTACCGAGTCTGATCACTGATAATTACACGATTATTTAGTGCTTGAAAAAAATTCAAACGAAATAGGTATTTCTATTATAAAAAAGGCAAGGTTAATACATGAAATTGCTTTGACTGGGGCATAAAATAAAGGTACCAGCCATGGAAATTGATATTAAATTTTTTATTCATGCGCCTAACTATTCATGCATGATATTAGGAGGCATTTGATTTTGGATAATGCGTGCAATAGCAAGAGGGGAAATCCATTTTCATAGCACTTACTTTTTCTCGGGACTCAAGAGGAAAATCGACGCTTTTCAAAACCCTAACCTGTCTTTTGCATCACAGGAAGTTTCTCCAGCTAAACATCTTTACGGTTGCATGTTAATCGAAGGGCACAGAGTTGATGCAAACAGTTTCCGTAATTTTATCCAGCTTACTTACCATTTTGCTCGAGATTTTTGACCCAAGAGCCGTTCCTATCTTAAGCTTTTGACTGCCAAATACAAACTTTAGCCAACTGTTAGCACCAGTAAAATTGGCTTATAAACTAATTTCTAATAACAGTCGACATAAGAACGCAACTTATACATCAGCGTGATTGATCTTCCTTTCAAAACATGAAGAAAAGAACCATTGTTACATGTATTGTTTCTACTTCTCTACATGAAAATGAAATGGATATCCTTTA
The DNA here is from genome assembly GCA_019297695.1 of Apostasia ramifera. Lineage (NCBI taxonomy): Eukaryota > Viridiplantae > Streptophyta > Magnoliopsida > Asparagales > Orchidaceae > Apostasia > Apostasia ramifera. The sequence continues at coordinate 69,215 of JAEMOT010001378.1, read as the reverse complement.
GCAAGACATAGCAGACACAATTCTCATTCAAAGATTCCAACATGTCTTGCAGTCAACGCAAATGAGTGCTTAATGACAAGGATCCAGGAAATGTCCATGGATTACCACTTCAAGGTCGAGCAAGAATCTGGTTCATTTGCAGCAGCCTTCTTTGGTTTTAATGGTAAGGTTTCATAATTCCACTACTGTACCTTGGTTCTGAGTTTGAAATAAACGTTTTGTCAGAGTTACACATACTTATGAGACTTTCGTGGTATTGATTTTTTTGGCATACATTTTTAGAACAGACTGTATTCCTTGGTAAGCAGGTACAGCTGGAGTATGGAGAATTATGGCCATAAATGAAGCTGGAGGTTGGAAGGAACGCACAACTGTGGAGGATATGGATTTAGCTGTTAGAGCTAGTTTAGGAGGATGGAAATTCCTATATGTTGGTGATATCCAGGTGGAACATTTTTTTTGCTTAAATCAAAAGATGTCATCTACCACATTTGGCTTAAAGGAGGATATAACAAGTAGAAACAAATGACCACATGTAGTTACTGTAATAGAACAAAAATGAAAAATACGGCCTTACTTGAACCGAATATGTTCTATAGGACATAAAGCAGCTACTTTGAGCAATAATTTGGCAAACAAAAAGGTAGTTTATTTTCCATCAGTCTTTTTTTCGCATGCCAACTTAACTGGACCGTGACCCATAAATAGACATTGGCAGGCGGACTAATAGAGGACATCCATCAGGCAAGCCTGATGAGCACACTAAAATACCCATCTATGACTGAAAAGGCAGACCATTATATTCACTAGCTCTTATGCTAGATGATGTTGTCTAGTATATTCAAATTACAAATTGCAGACATTATTCTAAGAATGTTTTTTATTTTTGCAGACAACAAAAAATTAGTTTTTGCATATCTTAGAAAATGCATTACACGATGCCCATGCTTTAATTTCCTTGATCTAGAAATCTCACTTCTTAATATGACGAACATGTTACCAGTTTGTTATCCATTCTGAATACCCAATTACTGAAATATGTGCACAAAACTTGTATTATATCTTGTTTTATATTGATTCTCTGTCAGGTTAAAAGTGAATTACCTAGCACATTTAAAGCTTATCGTCATCAGCAACATCGTTGGGCTTGTGGACCTGCAAATCTGTTTAGGAAAATACTCCCTGACATTGTGAGTTCCAAGGTAAAACATATTGTTATGCTGCGAGAAATGGTTGTCCAGTATATTATAGGGAAATTACATATATGCCCCTCTAAAAAATTATATTTACATATTATAGTTTGTTCATATCATAGATATATGAACGCCTGAAATCCCTCATTTTATTGTCTGAGCCAGTGAAGCTGTACTTTGAAAACTAGACTAATGCTAAATAATTGCAAAGCATGTCATTATTATTGGCATTATATCATCAGTCTGGTGAAATCATGACCAAAATGCCCAATAAAAATTTTATGCCAGCAAGGATAATAATTTTTATCTTTATTGTTGTTTTATTGACACCTCCTAAGTTCTCAAGCCTTAACTTTCATGCCTCTGAAGTATACATTCTGTGAAGTACAATTATTATTTCCACGCACTGCGTCAATTATATTGATCATTGATCAGATGGAACTTTCCCTCTCTAGTTTATATTTTGGATTCTTTATCAGATAGAGGTCCCCCTTTCTATTATACTTTGAATTCTTTGGCATATTAAAAATTCTTATGACAATTAGGTAATAGGTATGCCTTGTTATTCTGAGTTTTTTTACTTCTCGTTAAAGCATGCATTAGTTTTTAAATTTGAATGAATGCGGCAAGTCCTTAAAGTTGCTGTTAATTTACCATGCAGAAAGTATCTGTCTGGAGGAAATGCCATTTGATCTACAATTTCTTCATAGCTAGACGAATTGTATCCCATGCTGTCACATTTTTCTTCTACTGTGTTGTAATTCCTCTATCAGTATTCTTTGATGAAGTCCGTATTCCTAAATGGGCAGTGGTTTATGTTCCAACAGTCATTACTCTTCTTAATTCAGTTGGTACTCCAAGGTAAGGAAGACGGACGGCTGATTCCTTTTGTTCTTTCTTTCTTCTAAAATACATGATCATCTTACCAGTTACCAGTTTTATCATGCTTGCCAAAAGATAGAATGGTCCTTTGCAACGTTATAATACTTATCTGGTAGCTATCATTAAGAGGACATGATGGATTAGTAGTAAAAATTTATGGTTTCACCATTCTGAGTGAGAACATTACAGTTGGAATGGTGACTGTTAAATCATATTTAGGGAGTGTTTGGTTTAGTATTATCTTGATATTATATTATTTAAAGAGTTTCATTGTTTAGTTTGTTGATATATTTAGCTAACACTGTAAAAAATAATTAAATTGTCACTCTAAAATGACATATAGATGCCATAAAAAATTAAATGATATCTAGATAATATGACATAACACATAGATAACATCGAAACAAACTCTCTTACAACATATTCAGAATCTCTGATTAGTCTGCCATCACTTTTTCCAGTTCTTTCCACCTTGTTATATTTTGGGTCCTATTTGAAAATGTGGTGTCCTTGCACCGATGCAAAGCTGTTCTCATTGGTCTGCTGGAAGTAGGAAGTGTAAATGAGTGGATTGTCACAGAGAAATTGGGAGACATTTTGAAGACTGGACCAACCATCAATATTAGCTGGAAAATCAAAAACAAATTCTGGGATAGGTATGTAAGCATCTTAGCTTGCTATTTGTATATATAGTGACTATTAATTTTCACAGTCAGCGTAGTTATTTGTAGATAATAAATGATAGCATGTGCATTGATAATAGATTGAGCCTTGATGCAATGGTCAGTAAAGGCTACGCCATGAAGTCTCAAAAATAGCTTTTTTATTGAAAAAAAGAAAAGTTTTTGTATGACGGATTACCATTGTTCTATCCTTGCAAAAGCAGGGAACGTTTAGCACTGGGATGTGGTTTTTTTTTTTTTGTATTACTCTCTATGTTATCATCATAAAATTAATAATTGTCTATTTTCATATCAGGTTGTACTTCTTGGAGCTTTTAGTTGGAGTGTACTTATTTGTATGTGCATGCTATGATTATGCCTACTGCAGAGATCGTTATTTCATATACATCTTTCCCCAATCCCTCTCATTTTTGCTCATGGGCTTCGGTTATGTCGGTACCTTTGTTCAGAGGGATAAGTAGTTGACTCGAGTCGACTTGGCTCGAAGCTTCCCATTTGTTTGTGAGAATTGTATTCCTTTGTACCCTTGTAGCCTTAGCAGTTGAATTGTAAGTACTTCTATTTGTTTCCTTAGTTTCGCTGTTGGGGGAGTGAGGAGGTGGGTGACTTGAGTTAGGGTGGGGAATTGCTGTTGAAGGAAAAGAGAAATCTACTTTCATTTTCATTTTTTGAATATTTTGCCCTTAGTTCATGCTCAAGTTGGACAGAATTATTTTTTTTTAAAAAATAAAGTAGTTTATACAGTTAGATCAATATAGTTATGAAATATCCGCTAGCAAAGAATTCTAATAAATTTATAGCATCATCCTTATTTTTTTCTTCTTTTATTTTTTGAAATTGAGGAAAGTTTTTCTAAAGATTTTAAAATCATTAAAGCAGAACTTTCAAATTTTGAGGTTATCATTTCTAATAATTGTTGTGTTGTGATATAAGCATATATATTTTTTAATCCTCTTACTAATTGTATTCATTATGAGATATATTGTTTTCGTTCTAAAATTAGAATTTTATCTATGTTAAATATGTACGGGTTTTTTTTACAATATTTAGCTTTAAAATAATCCTTATCATTTTTGTAGATGTCGTCAAATGGGTTATCTGTAAGTTAATAATGTTGATCATCATATTCATTAAAATATTTTTTAGGTTTTTCATTGTATCGTTTTCTTCTAGAAGAACTTCTAATAGAGGGTTCTCCTACTTCTATATATATTTCTTCATTTGTTTGAATTACTATTATCTATTTCAGAGTATAATTTGTAATTGGGTTTATAATCATATAATTGAAAATTTTTTTTTTTATCTCGATATAATTCTTGTATGGTTATTAATTTTTCTGTTGTTGGTTCATTCATATATTCTTTAATTTTTTTTCTAGAATTTATGTAGGTCTTCAAAATTTTTAAAGTCTTCTAATAAATTTATTTTATTTATAATATTTATATATTTAATTTTATTATGAATTTGAGTAACTTGCTTTTTATTTAAAAGAATATTCATCTAATGATAATATATTTTTTTTTATTTTCTATATTCTCCCTATATTTGAAGTTGGTTGGTTTTTTTTGTCATTAATTATATTTTTTATATATTTTTTTTTAATTCAGTCATATTATTATTATTTTAAATGTGTAATTTATCATAAATTTTATTTATTATTTTTATAATTAGTTTAAAATTATTTGCTAGATTTGTATTACTTATTTTTTTAAAATATTTATTTTTAATTTTTAATTCATTTTTGATATTATTTAAGAAATTTTTTTCAGTTTTTTCAATTATACTACTATTTTTAGTCATACAGAATCATTAAACGTTTTTATGTTTCGTTAAAGTTTTAAGTCTAAGGATCATAAGCATTTATATAGATTAATATGTTTAAAAATATGCTTGCATGATATTTAAGACTGATGTTTTTACTCAATATTATTCAGAATTATTTCATAATTCTCTATTCTATGACAATACTGATCTTTTAAAGAAATTTTAGATATAATTACGGAAGAACGTATGAGTTTTAGCAAATACACACACTAATCTTAAGACATGAATTTAAAGTTTTTCGACTAAAAAGATTAAAAGATCTAAAAATAAAAATTTAAACATCATAACAGTCATTATAATATAAACAATATTCTTATAAACAAGAAATCTTAATTTTTGTTAGTTGTTGCGTTTAAAACCTTTTAATTAAATTTACATTTATTTTAAGTCCTCTTGGTTTTCTCAATTCCATAAGCTTAATATGTTGCCCAATAATATTATTTAACATAACAAACTCATAATTAATCAGTTATAGCTTAACTATATTACATTGATCATTACAGTCATGAACTAGTTGAAAGCACAACAATTCAATAATAAATTCAACTAATTAAAACATATACATGGAACTAATTTTAGAGCAAGTAATAAAATAAAAGTTTGTAGCAAATTAAGTGAACTATTTAGTTGCTATCTTTTGCAATATTTGAACATTATTTAGTGTCACACCCCGCTCCAATGTATCGAATTTGTAGAAAATTTCGACAGCGTCTCAACTAAGCGGAGGCGACGGGAACAAATAACAAAAAAAATACAAAAAAATCGTAAATTTTAATTTCTATATAATTTGTCACAATAAGATACACATATCTACAAACATATCAACTTTGTATATATTCACACTAAACTATTATTTACAATATCATTACAAGTTCAGTAGTTTACAAAAAAAATACATTATTCAGAATATACAATAAAAATTAATTAAAAATCTTTATGAGAATATCACATTCAGTTTAACGATAATTTGAAATAATAATAATAATAATAATAATATAATAATAATAATAGGGTGAGTATAAATTATTCAGTGGATAGTCCATACTTAAATGAGTAAGTAAACTCGGAGGCTAAATAAATATACACTATTAATCAGAATTTAAATGACTAGTATATGATAACAAAGATATTGTATACACATAAATAGATAAATGGTAATATAAATAGTAGAGGTTAAGATAACGAAGTGAAACTTATTTAAAGTATGCAACCAAGGTTTTAAAAACCGGACCGGACCGGACCGGCCGGTTCAACCGGTTGAACCGTGAACCGGTCAGTCAATCGGTCTGGTTTAATTTTATAACCGGATCCGCTTAAAACCGGCCAGAATCGGTCTAAATCGCGGTTCAACCGGTGAACCGGTACGGTTGGACCGGTTGAGTTTAAAATTAAAAAAAAAACTTTTCTAAACTCTAGGTCCCTAACTCAGCTTCCGTTCTGCGATCTCTACTCGCGCGACAATCACGAACTCGCGATTTTTCTTGCCTCGCACTCTCCTCTTCAACCCCCATCCTTTCGAAATGATTTAGTATTTTAGTATTTTAGTGATATGAAATGATGAAATGATTTAGTATTTTAATATTAATAAAGCATACATTTGTTCAAATCTTTTAATGATGTACTAAATACTATACTCAATTTGTGATTTACGAATATTTTGTTGGGTTATTGTTATTTCGATTTGCTTAGAATTATTTTTTGGGTTATTGACATAAAATATTATTTGTTAAATTTAATTATTAAATATTTATTTTATGTCTAATTATTGTGTTGATGTGTGAATAATATATATCTTAACTATATTTATATTATATTTTATTATTTTTTTAATTTTTACTTCATCCCGGTTTGACCCCGGTTTGACCATTGAACCTTGAACCTTTCAATCTACTGGTTCTGAAGCTGGTTCGGTGCATGCAACAATAAAAGTTTCTAATAGATCACAATAGAAAGTATCAAACAACTTTACAACAATTGCATCAATATATTGAATGGAAGCTGACAAATATACAGAGTATATTAAAAGATTGACAATCACACTATGACATTCACACATATATCTATACTGATTAATATTACAACAATCCACTGAGGTACTAGGTCGAAGCCTAACAAAGTGAACCTGTCGGTTCCTATAAGGATTCGTCAGTTCTGCTCATGAGCTGCATCAGACAAAAGTACGCAGTTGCGCATATCGATCTATCACATCCCAAGCATGCATAACATGTCATGCATGTGCTCCAAACATAACAAATTATATATACACATTATCAAATATACATGAATATCAAGTGAACATATGATAAAGCAAATAAGATGTGAAGTTGCAATAGTAACAAATGTATCAAATAATCAGATATCAAAGTGTATTTAGAGCATTTGTATTTCTATGATCACCTTTTTAAGATGTCATACAAATACGATAAAATATATATGTCACAAGTACGTATATACATATATAGGAATGTCAATTAAGTAAGAAGTACCTACCTTGAATAAAGTCCAAAATGATCTAAGGTTTACCTCGAATCTCCTGCCTCTTCGGCGTTAGTCAAACCTAAAGTCAAATATGTATTTAATTATTCATCCCTAAAAAATTACTCGAATAAATTTATATAATATACTTTTTTAATATCTCTAATTAATCTAAATAATATACAAAAAGTTATGTGTATATATACAAATTAAATTTAAATACAGTTACAAATTTAAGAATATTTTAAGAAATAATTAGAAATATTTTTTTAAACTAAAATTCAAAAAAATAATTTCAAAATATAATGAAAACATGAAAATTTTCTTAAATTGATAACTTAATCTTAAATATACGTTTGCTTTGAGTTTTCTATCGAAAAATTTAATCACGAACGGCTTGATTTTGGCCTTAGCGTGGGGTCAACTGAGAATAAAAGCAAAAGAAAGAGGGTAGAGACAGAGAGAGGAGAAGAGTGGAGAGAGAAAACAGCAGCTAAATCATTCTTATCTCATTTTAAAAAAATAATAAAATTGTATTTTAGTCTTAATTTTTTATTTTTTTATAAATAGATCTAAATTACTTATTTATTTTAAGTCCAAAGTTTTTTTTTAGATTATCTCATTTAGTACTTTAAAACTTAATTAAAATGAGCATGAGCTAAAACAAAAAATCTGAACAGTTTCTGTAATGCAACCTCAAATAATTAAAAAGCTAACAAATCCTATGAGTTTGATGACATTTAATATCTATTTGTAGGTATGGAAGTTCTCTAGTAAAAAAAAATAAGTTTCATATAAATCTAACTTCATTTGATATATATTTGGCTCTATATACTAAACTAAATTCAATCATAAAATAAAAATTACGAGAAAATCCAATAATAGAAAATGTAGTAAACAACTTAAACTCTAACATATCCAAATTTTAAGTTAAATGAATAAGAAACAAAGATAAACCAAATTTATCATAATATTTTCACATTGAACACAAGGAACTAGTTCTATGAATATAAATTTTAAAATAAATCACAACATGGCAAAATATATCTAAAGATTTTAGAATGTGTAAATGACATATGAACAACCCAAATCAAGTATTCAATTAAGCAATTCATCTTGCATGCAATCTAATTTACTCAAATTAGTTGATTACTTTTCTTAGTTTTTTATTTATTTCATGAACACTTTTCTACCTCGTGTTGGCCATTCAAAATGAAGTTAACTCTTTAGGCTCTGTTTGACGCGAAGACTAAAACAGGACCAAAATAGAATATTTTGAGTATTTTGATCTAAGATGTGAAATAAAGTTTATATTTTTTATTAAAAATTATTGAGTATGTGAAGTAAAATATTATTTTTTATATTAAAATTTGTGTAGAATAAATAATTTATTTATTATTATTATTGTTATTTTTTAAACTAGTACTATTGTGGTCCTGTTTTAGTCCTCGCGCCAAACAGGGCCTAAAATTACTCCTTTCTTCAGCTAGTATAATCTAGCCTTTCTCTAAAAGTACAAAGAAGAAGAATGAGAAGAGAAAGGGAGAAGCGAGGACAAAAAATCAAAAAAAAAAAAGGAGAACTTCGGCCAGAGATAACTTACTATTTAACTTTCTAATTCTCCTCCTTGATTTTCCTTTACTTAACTCCAATTCTCAGCCCTGGCCAGCACAAGGAGAAGATGAAAAATAGTACAATAGGAGAAAATGAGAGTTTTCCCTCTACTAGAGCCCTGTTTGGTTCGAGGATCAAAATCAGGACCAAAATAGTATTAATTTAAAAAATAATAATAATAATAAAAAATAACTTTTTTAATTATTCTACACAAGTTCTAATATAAAAAAAAATATTATTTTACTTCACATACTCAATAATTTTTAATAAAAATATTTATTTTATTTCACATCCTAGACCAAAATATTCGAATCGAGTATTTTAGTCTATGATGTAAAATAAAGTTATTTTTTTTATTGAAAATTATTGAGTATGTGAAATAAAATAATATTTTTAATATTAAAATTTATATAGAATAATTAAAAAAATTTATTTATCATTATTATTGTTGCTTTTTAAATTAGTATTATTTTGGTCCTGATTTTGGTCCTTGCGTCAAACATTGCCAATTTTCATAATTTTTTTCCAATTTTTAGCCTATATAAGTGTTATGTGCTTGAATTCCATTTATTATAATTCATTTCAAGTGGCACTTGGACAATACCATTTATTAAGCTTTTATTTTGGCCACATGCAAATTATTATTAAGATAAATTTAAATTTGTAGGAAATAAAAATTAATATTTTAATACAATAAATAGAGAATAATGAGTAAAAATCTGGACATTATAAACTTTTTTTTTTTTTTTGATAAGAGTCATTATAAACTGTTACTTTAAAATTAAGGATACTTCATGTACTTCAAGTATTCTAACTCTATGGGCATATTTGGTGCAGAAACTAAAATTAGGATCAAAATAGTATTAGTTTAAAAATAATAATAATAATAATAAATAAATATTTTTAATTATTTTTATAAATTTTAATATAAAAAAATATTATTTTATTTCACATACTCAATAATTTTTAATAAAAATATAAATTTTATTTGACATTTTAGATCAAAATACTAAAATATAGTATTTTAATTTACGATGTGAAATAAAATTGATATTTTATTAAAAATTATTGAGTATGTGAAATAAATTAATATTTTTTATATTAAAATTTATATAGAGTGATTAGAAAAATTTATTTATTATTATTATTATTTTATTTTAAATTAATAATACTTTGGTCCTTACGTCAAATAGGGCCTATATAATTTTCTACTATCAACAAAAAAAAAATCCAGTACTTGATAATGCAAAATGCTGGAACAAATATTGTGCGCAGGCCAATGCGTTCCTTGCTTTATTTGGCACAGATGAAATAATTGCAATTTTTTTATTAAAAATGATAAAATTGTGAAAAAAAAAATTTAAATTTATAATCAAATCAAGTGATGTGCAATATAAAACAAAAAAATATTGTAAATTAATAAAAATATATATCTTTAGATTAATAAAAGTCTTACATGTTTATTGCACTATTTTATTTTTTACTTTTACGGTCGAAATAAAAATAAAAAATAAAAAATATTAGGGTAAATTAACCCCTGAATTTAAAACTTAGTAACACACAGGTACACGTTATAATATCGAAGTCATTGAGTTTTACTAAATTATCAAATGTGTTTTTTTTATTTTTTTTATTATTAAATTTTTAAAATTATCATTATACCTTTCCCTCTCTCAATATTATGTGCAGGCTGTGCGGTTGCCGGCGACCGCACGGTCTCGTGCTTGCGCTGGGATCGGAAGGAGGGAGAGAGGCTGCCTCTCTCTCTCCTCCCGATCCCCGTGTACGAACGAGGCCGTGCAGTCCCGCTACCGGCGGGAGGAGAGAGAGGAGAGAATTATAATATTAATTTAAAAAAAAAAGTAATAATAAAAAATAAAAAAAATTATTTAATAATTTATTAAAATTTGAGGATTAAATATTATAATTAAAAAAAATGTGGATCATACGTTATTAAGTATTAAAGTCAAAGACTTGAATATAATTTACCTAAAATATTAATAAATTCATTAAAAATAAAAAAAATATAAAAAAAATAAGATAAGTAACACATTTTAATTTATTTGTGACGTAGAACTGATTCGGTGTGTGCTTGGAAGGACGCAACGTTTTCAGGCGTCGGTTAATTCCTCGTTAATTAACGAGGCGCTGCTCTCAGTCGTCATGATGGATCTCGCCAACGCCAAATACAGCAGGCAAAGCACGCCCTTCTCCTACCCCTCCTCTCCCTGCGCCGCTGGCCCCCGAATGGAGGCAGACCTTCCTCCGGCAGAGGGGGACGGCGGCGGCGGCGGCGGCGGCGCCGGCAGAAAGCGTCGGATCTTGGCCAAGGGCATGCAGAAAACTCTATCCAAGACGTCCATGCTTGTGAACTTCCTCCCGACCGGAACCCTCCTCACCTTCGAGATGCTCCTGCCGTCGGCCTCAGGAAATGGCACGTGCTCGCCGGTGAGCACCATCATGATCTACGTTCTGCTCGGAATCTGCGCGCTCTCCTGCTTCTTCTTCCACTTCACGGACAGCTTCCGCACCCCGGACGGAAAGGTGTACTACGGGTTCGTGACGCCGCGGGGATTGGCGCTCTTCAAGTCCGGCCTGGCCGGCTTGGAGGTCCCGAGGGATCAGGAGCGGTTCAGGATGGGGTTCGTGGACCTGATCCACGCCGGGATGTCGGTGCTGGTGTTCGCCGCAATCGCAATGTCGGACCACCGCGTCACTAATTGCGTCTTCCCGGGGCAGAGGAAGGAGATGGATGAGGTGATGGAGAGCTTCCCCTTGATGGTCGGCGTAGTCTGCAGCGGCCTCTTCCTCGTCTTCCCCAACACTCGCTATGGCATCGGCTGCATGGCTTCTTAAATTAATTAAAATCTCTCCCACATATATATATATATATATATTTATAGCCACCAAATCATCAATATAATTTGTTTATCTTAGGAATAATATTTATCATTAAGCTTCAAGGAAAATTTACATCTGTCACTCCTAAAAATCCATTATGTTCAAGTGATACCTTCAAAGTCTATTATTTTCGGTCAGCATTCTTCATTTTGACAGACAACACTCTGCTTTTGAAATTAGATAGAGGTGCTACATGAAAATAATGAATTTTGGGGTGACATTAAAATAATGAATTTTTGAGGATGATAGTTGTAAATCTCACTTACATTAATAAATTAATTACACGCATTCTCCGAATATTTATATCTACCTCTACATATATAAATGTTAATTTGTGTAGTAGTACTGTGTGATGCATTTTCCTTAGAATTTTGTTGTTAATTGCCTCTTTTGTATTGTTTCTAATAGCTGATCTGGATCAGAATTCCTTAGGTTTGGCAATGGAATATAATATCTTTGGCTTGAAAATTCAAACTGTGTATATAATGTGAAATAAATTTGTTGGTAAATAAAAAAAAATTATATTTCAGTGATCGAATACTCCCTGACTGTGAGTTCCAAGGTAAAACATATTGTTATGTTGCGAGAAATGGTTGTGAAAAATTATATTTACATATTATAGTTCGTTCATATCGTAGATATATGAATGACTGAAATACCTCATTTTATTGCCTGAGCTAGTGAAGCTATACTTTGAAAACTAGAGTACTAATGCTAAATAATTGCAAAGCATATCATCATTATTAGCATTATATCATCTGTATGGTGAAATCATGACCAGAATGCCCAATGAAAATTTTATGCCAGCAAGGATAATAATTTTAATTAGCGCTGAATGCTGGCCTGCAAAGAAGAAACATACAAATAAAATAAATGTTGCAGAAATGAGAATGTTAAGATGGATGTGTGGATATATACGAAAGGATAGAATGAGAAATGAGTATATCCGAAAGAAAGTTGGTGTTGCACCAATTGAGGATAAACTTAGAGAAAGTCGGCTTCGATGGTTTGGACATCTAAATCGTAGGCCAATTGAAGCTCCAGTTAGAAAAATTGAGTTATTGGATTTTGCCCATGTACAAAGAGGAAGAGGGAGACTAAAGAAGACATGACAAGAAACTATAAGGAGTGATCTTAGTTACTTAAACTTAGATAAGAATTTGGTAACTGATAGAGCGCAATGGAAACAAAGGATTCATGTAGCCGACCCCACCTAGTGGGATTAAGGCTTGGTTGTTGTTGTTGTTGTATAATTGTTTTATTGACACCTCCTAAGTTCTCAAGTCTTAACTTTCATGCCTCTGAAGTATACATTCTGTGAAGTACAATTAATATCTCCACTCACTGAATCAATTATATTGCATCATTGATCAGGTGGAACTTTCCCTCTCTAGTTTATATTTTGGATTCTTTATCAGATAGAGGTCCCCCTTTCTACTATTCTTTGAATTCTTCGGCATATTAAAACTTCTTATGACAATTAGGTAATAGGTATGCATTGTTATTCTGAGTTTTTTTACTTCTCGTTAAAGCATGCATTAGTTTTTAAATTTGAATGAATGCGGCAAGTCCTTAATGTTGTCATTAATTTACCATGCAGAAAGTATCTGTCTGGAGGAATTATCACAATATTTTCACATTGAATACAAGCAACTAGATTTATGAATATGAATTTCAAAATAAATTACAACGAGGTGAAATATATCTAAAGATTTCAGAATGTGTAAATGACATGTGAACAACCCAAATTAAGTATGCAATTAAGCAATTCATCTTGCATACAATCCAATTTACTCAAATTAGTTGATTACTACTCTTAGTTTTTAATTTATTGCATGAACACTTACCTACCTCGTGTTGGCCATCCAAAATGAAGTTAACTCTTAAAATTACTTCTTTCTTTAGCTGGTATAATCTAGCTTTTCTCTAAAAGTAGAAAGGAAGAAGAATGAGAAGAGAGGACGGAAAATCAGAGAAAAAGGGAGAATTTTGGCTAGAGATAACTTACTATTTAACTTTCTAATTCTTCTCCTTGATCTTCCTTTGCTTAACTCCAATTCTCGGCCTTAGCCAGCACAAAGGCAAAAGTGTGCATGAATTTCATTTGTTATAATTCATTTCAAGTGGCACTTGAACAATACCATCTAAGCTTTTATTTTGGCCACATGCAAATTATTATTAAGATAAATTTAAATGTCATACAAGGAAATAAAAATTAATATTCTAATACAATAAATAGAGAATAATGAGTAAAAATCTGGACATTATAAACTATTCCTTTGAAAATTAAGGATACTTCGGGTACTTCGAGTATTCTAACTCTATGTAATTTTCTACTATCAAAAAAAAAAAAAAAAGTACCTGATAATGCAAAATGCTGGAACAAATATTGTGCCCAGGCCAATGGACAAGCATATAGGAAGGTAATTCTTTCCTTCAAAAAATTCTGATTTTTCAATGTCCATTTAGGTGCATGCTTTTTGCCATTTTATTTTCCCCTCTCTTTACTTTTTGACATTAACATTGCTTGTTCAATGCTTTAAATAAACATATTTGGCAGGCATTTCGCCTTAGGTTTCCAGAATATACAATTTTGAATGTTAGAACTCATTTTGTATTTTGTGATAAGACATCAGTCGTCAATCCTTATGTTTTACTTGCAAAGATGCTCTTTGTGATAATTTGCTTGCCTGAAATTAGTTTTGTAAAGGTCATAAACCCAAGCAATGCGTTAATATATTATGGTGACTGCCAAGTCTTAGTAAAGTGATGCTTTTAATTTATGTTCTCCCCTTCTGCGATTTGTTTCAGGTTTTTCTACTGAGCATCTTCATTAATGGTGTACATCTTTTAAATACTGTCATCTTTAAATTACACCCAACAACAACAAACAACAATAACCAAGCCTTAATCCCACTAGGTGGGGTCGGCTACATGAATCCTTTGTTTCTATTGCGCTCTATCAGTTACCAAATTCTTATCTAAATTTAAGTAACTAAGATCACTCCTTATAGTTTCTTGCCATGTCTTCTTTGGTCTCCCTCTTCCTCTTTGTATATGGGCAAAATTCAGTAACTCAATTTTTCTAACTGGAGCTTCAATTGGCCTACGATTTAGATGTCCAAACCATCGAAGCCGACTTTCTCTAAGTTTATCCTCAATTGGTGCAACACCAACTTTCTTTCGGATATACTCATTTCTCATTCTATCATTTCGTGTATATCCACACATCCACCTTAACATCCTCATTTCTGCAACATTTATTTTATTTGTATGTTTCTTCTTTGCAGGCCAGCATTCAGCACCATATATCATCGCTGGTCTTACTACAGTTTTATAAAATTTACCCTTGATTTTG
>JAEMOT010001378.1:42007-52805 GCA_019297695.1 Apostasia ramifera | reverse complement strand
TTTTTTCTTGTACATCATCTTTCCACCACCAAGTATCTTTATTATTTGGAATCATTCCTTTGGGTTCTCCCAGCACATCCTTTGCCACTTTACGGATACAGTTAGCAACTGTCAACCACATAAGATCAGTTTCCCCGTTAATATTCTATTGCCCAAGTTCTAGAACCTTCTTCTTAAATATACATTTGTTCTCATTCTTTAGATTCCACCATCGAGTCCGAGGATAGGATTTTGACTTATTATTTCTTCTCAAATACTTTATCTCGGAATCTAAAACCATTAATCGATGTTGGGTAGTCAAACATTCACTTGGAATGACTTTACAATTTTTACAATCCAAGNATAAGAAAATAATCAATCTGAGTTCTTGAAGTTCCATTCTTGTACGTGATAACATGCTCCTCTCTCTTCTTGAATAAAGTATTAGCAATTACAAGATCATATGCTGAAGAAAACTCTAAAATAGTTTTACCCTCCTCATTTATCTCTCCAAAATCATATCCACCATGGATATTATTAAATTCCTCAGCAACACGTCCAACATGTCCATTTAAATCTCCTCCAATAAATAATCTTTCCTCCTGAGGTATCTATTGTATTAACTCTTCTAAATCATTCCAAAAATTTTTCTTTGTGCTCGCATCTAAGCCAACTTAGGGAGCATACACACTTACAATGTTAATAATCATTCCATTGATTATAATTTTTATTCTCTTAACTTCCACAACATGATCCTTCAAGCTCTTATCCAGAATTATACCCACTCCATTCTTATTTTTATTCTTACCAGAGTACCAAAGTTTAAAACCTAGGCCATCAATTTCCTTAGCTTTCTCTTCAACCCATTTTGTTTCCTGCAGGCACAAAATATTAATCTTTCTATGAATCATAATATCCACCAACTCCATTAGCTTGCCCGTCAGGCTGCCTATATTCCAAGTTCCTAATCTAATCCTACTGACTTGAGTTCTACTATGATGGACTAGCTTCTTTACCCGCATCCGTCCATGATGTGGGGACCCTTGCTCATTTTTCACTACACCCGGGCGCCGATGCAGCGGCCCTTGCCCATTTTTCACTGTATTCAGGCAATACAACGCGTCGCTTTCAGGGAACGCCCTAGCTTTAACGCAATTTTCTAAAGGATTCATGTCATGATTGATTCGACAAGTTTTACGCTGGCTGTCGACTGCCTAACGCAACCCTCCGCGTTTCTCATCCGGGACTTGAGACCCGGCAACGGCGCGTTCTTTAAATTACACCCAATCAAATATAATTTATATTACAATGTTATGTCATCTAAATTGCAGCATTAGACGAACCTCCTGGCGCTGGGGTGTTTGTAGATCCCTGCTCGCCTGTAGGAATTTCGCATACTGTGACACCACTTGCCCTCTCAGCTTCGATATCTGGTTCTAATATGGAAAACCATGTTGTTGCTCATAGTAGTGGCAACTTTTCAAAATGTAGGTTTGCAGCCACGTTCCTTTTACAAAGGGAAAAGTTATTATGCTCTAATCCTCTTCTTAATTATAATTTTGGCGTCACCGTTCTCCTTTCTTGGGGTATCTACTTTTGGGAATCCACGTCTTAAGCACTGCCAAAATGAGATTTTTTTTTTGTATTTTTACTGTGCCTGGTATTTAACATTGATCTATTTTAATGTTAGTTTCTTGATGTTGTTTTCAGAATGCAAGCGCAAATGATAATGCTCTTTCTGGGTGAGCGTGTCGTTTGAGTTCAATATTTGTTTAAAGCAGTTCATTGCATTTTCTATACTGCATAGCTTTGCCAGATGTCATGTCTCCTCTTTTACATTGTTTCAAAGATACTGCAATGGGTATGTTGATGTAAAATTCTGTTAACGAAGATCAAAAGGGAGGAGATCTAGTGAAAACAACTATATGAATGTCATCACTTTATTGGAGATTCAGTTGAAGTCATGCCATGCTAGTGTGGTGATTCTCTTTGTTCCACTAACTTACAAAGTAGCAACGAACAATTGAAAGGAGTAGTTTAAAAAATGCCTAAACGAATGTTGGCCCTTGGAACAAGCATCATTGTGGTGCAATTTATGCCATTTACTATCCTAAGACAACTATACATACCCTGTTGCAATGAGAAAAAGGCCTAGCTGATGGATTTTTGAAGAGCTAGTTCTTTGGTGCTTAGCGCCGCTATGGCTATCAAATCAGCTGCAATGAAGGCTCAGTTGAGGCCAAGTTCTAATTGGAGATTCCATATATTGGATATGGTGTGCATCCCACTTGTATGGTAAAGGCCTCCAGTGGTATAAATCGCACAATGTCTTCAGTTCTTAGCATTATGCAGCTAAAATTTCCTGCGAAGACTTCATAGCAAAATGAAGAATTAAAAACCATGAGGTCTTGACCGAAAGAATCTCTGTAAAGCAGTACACACTTAACTCTCATCTTTCTAGGATGATAACGAACTCCAAAAGGAATCAAATCAAGCACAAAGAACTGAATAACCCCAATGCAAATTACCCCTAGAAGAAATCTTGCGCGGACACAAATCAACTTCTGAAAATAATTGATGGCATTGTTGATGAACATCACCTTATTAATAACAAAAATTTGGCTCAGTAAGGACTAATGATGTTCCCAGCAGAGCACTCCTTTCTTCAAAGAAAGACAACCTTGTGAAGACCTCAATCCTTCAGAAATCTTGACTCTTTCAAAGGCTCAATCTTGTCTCTCCAGAAACCTTGGTATCTTTCATGATCAACATCCCTTTGAAACTCAAAATTTTTGAAGGCTCAATTCATTTAAAAATTTTAGATTCTTCATGGCAAAGTCAATTTCTTTGAAGACTTAAAAAATTTAACCTCAGTGGCGGAGCCAATTCTTTTAAAGACTTCAATTCCTTCGAAGACTCCCACTTTCTCGGTGGACTTAACCTCTTTAATGCTTCTAATTCCCCTGCAAAGTATTCTTTCCTTAGAAGAAGCTAATTCTTCACAAGTCCTATCCTTCAAAGATCCTATTTCTTTGTAAAGGGATGGAGACCTCTTTGAAGGGATATCAGAATTTGCCATCTAATGACAATGTTCCCCTAGACTCCTAGAACATTACAAGAAAATCCTTCCACTGAACAACTATACAAGTTAATTTTAAAATTCCACCTCAAAGTTGAAACTCCTCCACTTCATATTCTACCAAGATCCCTACCAAGCCACAGGTCATACATAAACCTCACAAATTATATTCCTTAGACTATGCTTCAGTCAAATCCCCAGCAAAATCCCCACAATTTCCCTAAATGAAGTGGAAACACTAAATATTTTTGAAACCAACTTTCCCAATTTGCCATTAACCCCAATGGAGCCAGTCACCAGCCTACACATCCAATCTTTAACTTTGATTTCCTAGGGAGTCAAGCCAATTGTCGAGAAAATTCAAATTTTTCTTCAAATATGGCAATCCTATCATCCTTAAGGGATCTATCAAATATGCCAGTCTCCGCTATTTCATTTTCCTTTCAACTCAAATACGACATTGCTTTATTGTCTTTATCTTCCGGCCATTTTTCTCAAGCCATAATCCATATTTGTTCATGCTATGAGCAGGCTCTGGTTCACTGATCGAGTGGGGGGCATTTTTTTTTACTGGGCTCTTGGCGCTTTCATCATGAAGACCATGGAGCAGCTATAGATTGGACGACTGCTATATTCCACGGCAGCATTTTTCACGCTGGTTGGTTTCGTTCTAATTCTCTCGCTCCTTATTTTGGCAGTCTTGCTGGTGCTGAAATTGCAGAAACCGCGACTGAAAACTATATTCGACTAGGAGAAAGGACGCTACATTGTGACTAAAGCCAACAGATGATCAGAAGGGAGGATTGCCTTGGGAACGTTTGCCCATTGTAATGGAATTAGCCTTTCTACTAATTTATATGAGGTGTCTCTTTTGGTGCCTTGCCTTCAGTATTTCTATTGGAAGTTGAAGGAAATTAATTGAATTAGGTATTGGTTGGCAGTACCATGTACAATA
The DNA here is from genome assembly GCA_019297695.1 of Apostasia ramifera. Lineage (NCBI taxonomy): Eukaryota > Viridiplantae > Streptophyta > Magnoliopsida > Asparagales > Orchidaceae > Apostasia > Apostasia ramifera. Next base: position 48,792 of record JAEMOT010001378.1, on the reverse strand, counting down.
AGCGCTTGATTTTAGTCTCTCTTATATAATTGAGGAGTATTTCGAGTTAGTTTGATGCAACGGCGGCTCAAAATCCATAACTCGGAGTCAGCAGGAAGCACAACCACAAATTCATGGAGGCAATCATCTGAATCCTATGAGCACCAATAGATGGGCAATCCTTCCCAATTCGTAATTCACAGCATTAATCTGCAAAAAAAAACAAAACAAACTTCATTTTCTTTATACTTTTGGACGAAATGACATGCCACTATGTTTGCTTTATTACAATGTAGAACTTGGGATGAGTAACTCTGGAGCAAACCCAAAACAGTTCATTTGTTCTTACTTCCTTCTTGTGCCAGGAAGATCTACTGGCCCCAAGCAATCCATTGATCCAAGAACTACTGAAGTAATGGAAGTTAAGCAGTAAAGTTGAAAGCAAACTGGGGTGGCTTTTTCATCAATTGCCTTTTCTTTGCTTATCCCTTAGTTTTTTTTATATTCTTTTCAAGATTACAATTATCATAATTTCAGATCTCTAATATTGTTTTTAGTTCTTTTCAGATCTCTAATATTGTTGTTGGTTTAACATAGGATTGTCAGAGTATTTTAAGTAGAGGAACAGTTAAGAAAGTTCTGCAAATAAAGAAATCACGAGAAAAGCAGGCTGCAAAAAGTCGACCAGCAGTAACTTACGAGCACGAGAACCCCAAAAAAATATTTATTACACAGTTCTTTATTTACAGCACTACTTTTGGGCTCGTTTTGTTCGTAGGTTGAATTTTAGACAAGAAAAAAAAATATTTTATCTTATATATCTAATATTAGAAAGTATTTAAAAAAGTAAATTAAAGTTAATTCGAATATTCGTATTCATGTTGGATGCGAAATAAAATTGATTTTTACAGTTAAAATTTGTGTTGGGTCTAAAAGAAAATTCGAAACAAACGTGCTCTTCGTGTAAAGGTACAGACATAAATTCAAACTTAAATACAAGTCGGCATTTAAATATATTTTTATTTAAGTATGTTGACAAAGTGGATGCTACTATCATTACTAAAAGACATCTCTATCATGTTGTTTTCGTTTTTTTTTTAATGCAAAATAAACTACGGTCAAGTTTCGAAAAGACTTCTCCGTCTCATTGTCAAAGAGTAGTGCTAGTTTCTCATCAAAGAAAACTTTTTTTCTCAGTTACAAGAAAGATGTGACAGTTGGACCATTATAAAAACTTTTTGATTTTATTAAATTCAAAATAAAAATATAAAATATTTTTAAAAAATTGAGGAACTAAATTGGCTCCTGAGTTAAATGACATATAAAGCTATTAGAGATCTAATTGAACATTCAAAAAAAAAAAAAAAAAGAGAACTCTGATAGGCCCAAATGAGATTAGTGTTGCTGCTGCTTATGAGATCAAGACATTGAATGGGATTGATGAAAGAGAGAAATCGAATAAATTCAACTTCACTGGGAAGAAGGAAGTGGCTTCAAAGTAATTAACCCATTTTTTTTGCAATATAAAAAAAAACCATTTTTCTAGAAAGTAAAACAGAAAAAACACTCACAGTGTAAGGAACAACAACTAACTGCTAATAAAATTTTAGGTTCATACTTCATGCTTTCTTTAAAAATCTGCAGTCAACCTGCAACCTGCACCATTCCAATGATTATCAAGCTTCAATATACATATCAAATTGTAAGAATCACAAGAGTCGTAAAACACAAATTAGATATTATGTTATTGTTAACAACTGGATTCAGCGTTAAATTTTAGCAGTATATGTGGCATCTAAAAACTTTCAAATTCTAGTTATCATCTTGTACAATATTTTATTCATCGATTATGATGTTTGACTAATTATGCTTTGCTTTTGCAGAAATCTCCAACCATCGGCCACTATATTTGGCTATTCACTGCTTTCTGTAACATTAGCCACGATATTCAATCATCCACAGCTATTGCTATCTCAGTCCAATGGAGACTACCACATCAGCATGATTTTCATTGAGTTGCAGATTCCCGGTCAACAATAGCCGGTCATCCGGTTTTCGCCCGTCACACAAATCAATAATCCGTGTGCCCTTGTATCAATGGTTTTCCTGGAGCCGACAGTATAGGGCCGATAGTTATAATGTTTTGGCCCGAAGACCAACTGAACTCCATCATAGCTCAGAGATAGAACAAAATACTCCTCAATTATATAAGAAAGACTGAAATCTAGCACTGTACTTGGTACTGCCAACCAAATCAAATTCAAAACAAGCCTACCTAATTCAATTAATTATATCAAATTAAAAGTTCTCTCTTAATTCAGCGACTTTTTGTTATGAAAAAAGAATGCTGATGTAAAACAAATTAATGTTTGCAGAAATTTAATAAAAACAAGAAAAATTATGCAATGGAGTGCGGAAAATTCAGATGGTGATCTCTCTCAATTTAGGAAGAATTACGGTGCGTACAAAATCTTTCCGAAAAGTTCTCGGCCGACCCCACAATATGTCGTAAGCTCATGAAGGCAAGTTTTCAGCCTCAAATAAAACAGTTTTTAGCAATTTCAGTGCATTTTAAGGATCTTTTTAAATTTTTTATCAATTTATTTATTTTGTTTCTGTATCTGCCATATTTTGATTTGATCAAAATTTGATATATTGTGTGATACTTGAGTCATATTTATATATATTTGTACTTTCTATTTTCAGCAATCAATCAATAAAATTATCTATGTATGGGTTTACTAACTTTAGTTTGTGTGTTTCGATGCCTTGTCTTGATTTCCCTAGGAGATTGTTCATATTTTCCTAGTATTTCTGCTACGCAAATGCTCTTGTTGAGGCTCAGAATCAACCAGAAGATCAGAAGAGAGATTTTTATGTGAAAAACCGACTAAGCGGAAAAACTACGGCACCGTTCGGGCGGCTTCAAAGATTTCAACTAATATATGCTTTTTTACAAGCTAATAGCAATGAGGCGGGAAAGAAGGTGGAGCTGAGAAAAGTTTAGACAGAATCAAAAGAAAAAATTCTCTTTTCTCCCTGTTACAATGGGGACTCTGATCTAGTTTCTGCAAAGTCACTCTCTGGTGTCAGGTCAATGATGTCCGCTAGGCTGGCGCGTCATGGTCTCGGTTGTACGGATAGTAGTGTCTAGAAGGAGGGGGATCATGCCTCTTAAAAGCGGTATGAACTCCTGTACCTCATGTTGCATGCGGGTTGTTCATCATGGGTTCTTCGGCTCGGTCTCTTCGACAACAGCCTTTCGCCTCGGGATTCCCTCCGTTCGTCGCTAAGCACCTGTGACGCCAATGCCACGTAAGCCTTCGCGTGTACGCTCCAGATGCGGCGGCGCGGATCCGGATGTAACAGCTCATTACAAAAATAAATAAATACAAGAATAATAAATCTAGTTTAGAATATAAACTGATGGCTATCCAACAATCTCACTGATTAGTTACAAGAAAAATTCAAAAGAAAACAGGGTATACAAAATGGCGAACTATTACTTTGGACGAGGAACAGGAATGCATTTAGAATTACATGAAGCCCCCGTCGCAATCACGCGGTCTTCGTCAAAATTAAATGATATCTCTCTCCATTTTTAAGTACTCTGCAGCACAATGACAAGGTCTAGCTAGCTAGCAAGCTCTCTCTCCCTTTGTGCTATGGAGGTGCCTACTGTATAAATATATATATATATACGTCTTCATTCAACTACTATCGCCAGCTCACCTTTTTTTTGTAAGGGGGAAGTCAACTGTGATGAGCTCTCCAGTCTCCTACTTAAAATGCTGAGAGTGAACTCTCTCGACGGTGGGGGAGAGAAAAACAAAGCAGATTTCAAACGTGAGTGGAGAAAAATAAGCGCGTAATAAATTGGATTAATTATGATAATGATAGCACTTAGTCAATGGAGCCTTTATGGCGCATAATAAAGATGTTTTTTTTAAATTTAATCATATTTAATTAATTAATATATGGTGCTGAATGCTGGCCTGAAAAGAGTAAACATACAAATAAAATAAATATTGCAGAAATGAGGATGTTAAGGTGGATGTGTGGATATACACGAAATGATAGAATGAGAAATGAGTATATCCGAAAGAAAGTTGGTGTTGCACCAATTGAGGATAAACTTAGAAAAAGTCGGCTTCGATGGTTTGGACATCTAAATCGTAGGCCGATTGAAGCTCCAGTTAGAAAAATTGAGTTATTGAATTTTGCCCATGTACAAAGAGGAAGAGGGAGACCAAAGAAGACATGACAAGAAATTATAAGGAGTGATCTTAGTTACTTAAACTTAGATAAGAATTTGGTAACTGATAGAGCGCAATGGAAACAAAGGATTCATGTAGCCGACCCCACCTAGTGGGATTAAGGTTTAGTTGTTGTTGTTGTTGTATATTTAATTAATTAATAAATTAATTAAATATAATTAAAAAAAATTAACAAAAAGAGCTTGTTTCTGACACCGTTATTTGACAGGTGGCTTCTGATAAATAGAAGTCACCCGCACTATCTAGGAGAAGTCTCTCGCCGATCGGGTGACTTCTGCGTTATTTTTTTTAAAAAAAATTAAATATTATTTGAGAAATATTATAACTTTATTTTATAATTTAGTACATGATAAGTATTCACAATGAAGTTGTATTTTTTCTATGAAAATATTACTTTCAAATTTAGAAATAAAATGAGTACGTATTTCATGATTACTTAGTAGGCTGAAAATATCGAAACACGATATTATTATACAGAAAGCATAAATACTCTTCTTCTATTTTTGTCTATATTTTGTTATATAGATCTTCTATATTGATCATGTTATTTTTTAATTTTTTTTTTGTATTTGTTACATCCACTCGCTCCTTTGAGCTTGAGTATCGACGCTTATATCTAGACATACTTCAAAAACATAACAGAACTCAATGAAAAATATAAATTATAAATGAAATAGAAGAAATACATACAATAATACATCAAAGTAAATTTTTTGAATCAATATTATATTAAATATAATTAAAAATATCATAATTGTATACTATATAAAATGTGTATATCATTTCTGCCTGCACTTATTGAGAAAAAGGTAGAGGTAAGGCACGACTTGCTCCATTGTTGAAGATGGTGCAGAGTTATTTGATAAGGTTCCCGCTGAGGAGTGTTTACTCGAGTAGTGTTAAGTTAAAACTCGAGAACTCATGGTACAAAATAAGTTTAATTGATCACAAAACACATCGGACATAAGCAAATTAAGAAGTGGACTTTTAAAATGTTCCGTCATATTAGTGACGATGGTGCTAATTCAAATAATACTTGGATTAGTTGCAAGTCAACGTCTAGAAATCGAACAATCTTATCCGTCTCTATAGAGTGTTGTTTAACAAAAAAAAAAAAAATGTTCTTCTTATCAACCTGTATCAAAGCAAGCTAGATAGCCTGACCCCACCCATTGACCTTCTATATATATTATATTAATTGTGATAGTCATGGTGATGGGCCCCACCGGTAGCCATGATTGTGGTTCGATCATGTCCGTTGACTTTGGTCTCGAACAGAAGAGCGGGGCTCCATCAATCCGTTGACTTTAGTGCTGCATAGAAGAGCGGTGCGCTCGTCTGGCTGTTCGTCCATCCTCGCCGATTTTCAACGACGGAAATTATATCAATTAATTCCGACGGCCGCCCGCGCAGAGGTCAAACCCACCAGGAAAACATATTCGATCGATCTTATCACCGATTCAATTTTAAATTGAGATAATTACCTACATATCATACTATTTAGTTTTATTTATGCGTTAACATTCATTCTTAGTTAATTACGCTATGCACATTCAAAATATTATAAAATTTTACATTCACACACTTGAGTTAAAATTCAGTCAAAATCTAAAAAAAAATATTTTATTAGTAAATTATTAAAATTATATTTTTATCCTTAGTAGTACATATTTTTTTATTCCTCAATGCCACATTAAAGCGCTGATTTGTCCTAAAAATTAATTCACATCGTAGATGTCTCCTTCCCTTGCTGCCACTTAAATATTAAGGTTTTAAGATTTTCACTCAAAATATATTTAAATATTCTTAAAATAATATGATGAACGGGTCAGATTTTTTGTAACCTAACTATAGTTAGATTATTGAAAAATTATAATTACTCATTATAATAGAAATAAGTTAAAGTATGTGTATGTAAGATTTTGTAATGTTGTGAGTGTGCATAGCGTAATTAACTAAGAATAGATGGGTAAGACATACATAAAGCTAAATGGTATGGCATATAGGTAATTATTCCTTTTAAATTTAGGATAAATTATATCCAGATTCTTGAGTTTAAGGCTTTCTAATGAACAGGTTCACATTATAATATTAAAATTCTTGAATTTTAATAATTTATTAAATGAGTTTTTTTTATTTTTTTATTATTAATTTTTTTATAAAATTATCATTATTTTTCAGTTTGAGAGAGAGGGGGAGAGGTATAATAGTAATTTTAAAAAATTTTAATAATAAAAAATAAAAAAGAACTCATTTGATAATTTATTAAAACTCAGAAACTCTGATGTTATAATTTTAAAAATTGTCTTAAACTCAAAGACCTGAGTATAGCATTCATTCTGAGGTCTGGCACCATTTGTACTTAGTTCTCCCAACTTTTAAATTTAATTTATTTCAGCTCATTAGCTCCACCATTCTTTTGCACCCGAGAGCAGTAATGCTCCGAGTTATGCTCTTCCTAACTTCTCTGTTAAAATATGATTTGAATAATAATTAAATAATCTTAATTATAAGGATTATTTGTTAAGT
>JAEMOT010001378.1:29398-41538 GCA_019297695.1 Apostasia ramifera | reverse complement strand
TATATATATATATATTATAAACTGAGCCGATCTCGAGCCGGATCGAGTCGAGCTTACCCGGCTTGAGATCGGCTCAAAAAAAAATTTGAGATTCGATTCATTTTCGAGCCGGCTAAAAAATGAATCGAAATCGGCTTGAAGTCGATTAGAATCAACTCGAGTCGGCTCAAAGTCGAACCCAATCAACTTCAAGCCGATTTCGAGTCGATCAAAATGTGATCCAATTTCAAGCCGGTATTGGCTCAGCTCAAAATCGGATCAATAACAACCCTATTGTCACTTACACTAGTAGAAGTGTTGCATTATGTATATGTTACATGATCTAGATCCGCACTAGCACATCTAGAGTGTTCACGTGGAGGGCTACATGGCATGAGCACCAGGGGAAATTCGGCGATGGATGCAAGATGAAAGGCTGTCGATGAACAACCCTTGACGAAGTACCCATGACGAACTATCCACACACTCAAGTACAAGACAAGACCCCATGCTATTTTAAAGAAGCATGATCTGTCTGCTTGGTCTTACATTCTGTACAGGAAAAGCCACAATACTCTGACTCTACTGTGATCATTAGCGTAAAACTAGAGATGGAGATCATTCCTCTAAAATGACTATTCAGGGACAAGCTTAGATTATAAAATCTAATTATAATAAGGAACAAAATCTAATTATAATAAGGAACAGGAATCCCGATTGAATTCTCCCTTACTCTCTCCTCTTAAACCAAAGTGCTAACTACAACCTAACTCTCTGTAAAAAAATATTGCGATCTAGTAAAATTCTTGAAAGTCGCCGATAAATCGGCACTATGATTTTCCGCTTAGTCGATTTTCATGTAAAAAGCCTCTTATCTGACCTTTGACTGATTTTCGTAGCATGTATAATCTTTTACTTTACAATGTCAATGTTAATGAAAATGCTATAAAAAGCAATATTTTATTTTATACAGTATAGAATTGATTGAAACGAAGCTGTAAAATTGTGCTTGAAACCTAAGGGCCTGTTTGATTACAGCTTCAAGCGGTGTCAAGCGGGATAAAGATGATTTAATAAAATTAATTAGCCAAATAATTTTGATTCATCTCATAAATCTGAATCCATTTTAGAAACATGAAACGACTTCAAGGCCACGAAGCCGAAACTATCGAAAAGGTGGTTTTGGACTCACGATCGCTTCTTTTTTTTCTCAGATTTTTAGAAAAACATATTTAGGGATAAATTTGATATTTTTCTTAAGGCTAAAATTAAGGAATAATTAAATCTAATAAATTCAAAATTTAAAGAATAATAATAAATCATCTTTTGACTCATAACCAAGGTTTTAAAAACCGGACCGGACCGGCCGGTTCAACCGGTCGAACCGTGAACCGGTCAGCCAACCGGTCCGGTTTAACTTTATAACCGGATCCGCTCAAAATCGGCCAGAACCGGTCTAAACCGCGGTTCAACCGGTCAACCGGTGAACCGGTACGGTTGGACCGGTTCAGTTTAAAATTAAAAAAAAAAAAACTTTCCTAAACTCTGGGTCCCTAACTCAGCCTCAGTTCTGTGGNAGTCTCTCTCTGCTCTCCCCGTGGATGTAGGAGGAATACCTCCGAACCACGTAAATCTGGTGTCCTTGTGGTTGCTTCGTTTCTTTATTATTNTGTGTGAATAATATATATCTTAACTATATTTATATTATATTTTATTAGTTTTTTTAATTTTTAATCCATCCCGGTTCGATNTGGCACGATTTATTTGACTAACTACACGTCCGGTGATCCGAATTTTCCGCTGCGTATTATTTCACAACACTTCTCCTGTAATGGATATGCTATAGGTTTCGAATTTAGATGCTATTGTTTCGCATGCTTGCTTCCTTGAGTTCGATTCAGATCACCTATTTTAACTCATTTATTAATGGTAGAGCTTAGGGGTGCTTATCCAACTAGCCCCGCAAACCCTTTGTTATTGTCACTTAAGGGCATTAATATGGATCAAAGATCGAAAATTAATTGAAATATTGAATCGATTTTAAGCCGGGGTAGACTAGGCTCGATCCAGTTCGAAATCGNTTCGACCATTGAATCTTGAACCTTTCAGTCTACCGGTTCTGAAGCCGGTCCGGTTTTCAAAACCTTGCTCATAACCATATCCTTTAAATATCTCAAATTTTGATATATATCCTCGTGAGAATTTTAAGTTAATAATATTCAAATAAATTATAAAATTTTGAATAAATATTTTTTATTTACTTTTATTATAAAGTTTATGTATTTTTATTATTTTTGAGATTTTATTGTGAGATGAAGAGATTTCTAAATTAATATTCATCCAAATAAAAAAAATTAAAGTAGATTCAAAACTAGTTTCAAGTCACTTTTTATCCAAACAAAATTTAAGTTTAAAACTGCTTTATCTATCTGAAATTATTTCAAATTTTGAATCCGATTCTATTTATTTTGAATCTGAATCCGCTGTAAGACGGGCCCTAATGGATTCAAGTTAATATGCTGTGGGGGCTGCCGGACGATGCAGTGTTTGGCACCGCCCAGTTAATTGGGCCCACCACTTCCATTGGATGGGATCATGGGACCTCGTTAACGTGTTAAATATGGGCAGGGGTAGCCGGGCCTTAACTCAATCTCGCTCACTAATTATTTGTGCAACCAACCGATTAAGATCGTAAAAATAATTTAAGAGGTATTGTTCGTTTTGACTTTAAGAAAATTACGTAATTTGATCACTTTCCAGGAGGTCACCCATCCCAGTTCTACTCCAACCTTGCCCCAAAAGACGCCTGACGGTTTTGCCCCAAAAGACGCCTCTACTATTTGAGATCACGTTATCTACTTATACAGCTCAGAATCTCTCTCCCTTTCTGATGTGAGACGATTCATTTCTGTGCCCCTCTCACCACTCATTATTCGGCCTAAAAGCCTGCCAAGAGCCGCATTTTGCCTCAATGATTTCTTTCTCTTAGGGACATCATCCGGCGATCACTCCCCGCAACTTTTTTCTGAATGCGGGTTCGACGTAAGCTTGACCCAAACAATTTTGAGTTAAGCTTTGAGCCATAACTCAAGCAAAAGTATTATTTCAAGTCAAGTTTAAGTCAAAATTAGCTCACTCGATATAACTTCAAACTGTCATAAAATAAATTACTTAATATATATATATATATGTATTTGATAAATATACAATTATAATAATATTCAAGACTGCTTAAAATTATTTTAAATTTGCGTTGACTTTGAGTTTGAGTTGAGTTGCGTGAGCCCAAAAATTTTGAGTTTGAGTTAAACTCGCAATATTTGCAATTAACCCTTATGCGATGGACCCAAACTCAAGGGGACAAATTATGTGCCATGAGTTACATCAAATTAATTAAGAATAGCACGTCTCAAGCTCTACAATGATTTGTAGATTCATATCCCCATCATATTTTTATCTCCATTTTTAAGTTATAAATTATAAGTTTTAATGAAAATATTCAGATCTGTTTGTTTAATTGTTTAAAATTAACTTGATTTAATTTTAAACTGCATCACATAATTAATTTATTTCACATTTTACACATATATTAAAATAATAACTAATTTATATCATATTTCTCGTATATCTTAATATAATAATTAATTTTATTTCATATTATTTATAATTTTTAATAAAAAAAATATTTATTCAAGTTCAATTTTAATCTAATTAAAAATTAAATTTTACAAACAAACATGCAATATATAAAATTATTTAATATGTATTAAATCAAATAATTATTTTTAAGTGATATTACATAATATCAAAATAATATTTAACTAAATATCTCCTAAATCAAATAGTGATTAATTTTGTTTTGTACGTGTTTGTTTTTTTAATAGTACTTTGTATATATTAGAGTGATGAAAATTGCATTAATCAACATACTATAAATTTTTTATGATTGAAAAGCTTAAGGCCCAAAAATTAATTTTATATTTTAATATATTTTCTCATACATAAACTTATATGTTTTGTAGTGTAAAATTTAATATAAGTATTTTTTTTTAATTTTATGTCATAAAATAATTAAAGGTCATCAGGATTAGAACTTAAGATCATATTATGTTAAAATTTTTTATTATCAATTGATTCAAAAAATTTAAGTATATAAATTATGATTTAAAAATAATTTTATATTCAACACCACACCTTTTTTTAATTGAAATTGATCATGGGAGAATCACTACCATCAACTTAATTTATATATAATCAATTAGTTGACTTTTTCTAATTGAAGGATAAAATTTCTACTTCGATCAGAGGTCTTTGGCATGTTGAGTGATTGACTATTGCGAATAACAGTTTTGATAGTTTCAATATTTTTTTATTTTTTAATTTCACTCTTTGGCACTACTATTTTTTTCAAGCCACTTGAAAACTATAATGATAATATTATTCGGATTTGTGGCTACTTAGTTCTTTTTTTAATCTCATGTACGAGATTCGATGATCGATGTTATTTCAATGATAATTAATGATATTATCCTTTTTAAGGAGGAATTATATGAAGTACTGTGGTCAATCAAGATCGATTACAACTAACTAATGTTGCAACTATTATTGCTTATCTCATCATGGCAATATATATTGCCACTTGAAAACTATAATGATAATATTATTCGAATTTGTGGCTACTTGGTTCTTTTCTTAATCTCGTGTATGAGGTTCGATGATCGATGTTATTTCAATGATAATTAATGATATTATCTTTTTTAAGGAGGAATTACATGAACTACTGTGGTCTATCAAGATTGATTACAACTAACTAATGTTGCAACATACTATTGCTTATCTCATCATGGCATTATATATATTAATTGATGATCAAAAAGGGTACGCAAACCCAAGTAGCTGATCCCCAAATGCTAGTAACATAGCCGCACTGCCGAGAGAACAACGTGCTACTTTACTCATTCTAGATCTGTTATGAGAGAATAAGCTTGATGCTTCTATGGTATAGCAAAGCAATAAACAACGAGAAATATAAATGCAAGAACACACAAATTTACGTGAAAATTTCAAAATTGTGAAAAAATCATAGACAGAAAAGGAGATCATTATATTAAAATAAGATGTGTATGAGAAAATTAAGAAGCACCCGCTGCAACCGCTTATCAAAAATATAACAACAATTTAGAAACGCTAGAATCAAGACCGAGTTAAGATAAAACGGTTTGCACGGATCCCTCTGCTTTCACCACCTGATCCCAAATTCTATTTTTTTGCATTTTTTTTTCTAGAATTGTCGCACCTTAAGTTCTTCAGATTGAACCAAATAGGATTCAAGTCACCAACATTTACATTATAAATATCGTTTCTTATCATCTAGGCATCAACAAACTCTAGAACAATATTCTCTTATACAAATTCTTGTAGTTTTCTTTATCTTTATTACTTTCTAATCGTTTTATGAGGGCAAAATGCTTTTTTTTTTTGAGTAATAGTAAAATCTTCTTGTTCTGGTCTATCAGCATTCATGGAGAGATTGCATTGAATCACCTTATATCTTATCTCTTTCTTTGAATTAAATTTTATTCTGTTTTCTATAGACTTCTACTAAACGCACTTGTAAAAGTTCTGTACAGTACTTCAGATTCATAAGACTAACTTCTTCGTCAACTTTTCATTTTCTAACTCTCTGTCAAAACAAAAATTAAAAAAAAAACACCTAATTTCTAGCTCGCACGATGAAATTAAGTTTATGTGTGACATATGGGGCATGCATGTAGTGCCATGACTTAAACAATGACTACTAATTAACCAAAACTTGAAAGATAAATTAAAGGGATAATTAAAGTCAGGTTCCTGAGTTTAACGCTTAATAATGCGTTTAATAACGCGTAGATCCACATTTTTAAAATTTAACATCAGGGTCCCTGAGTTTTAATAAATTATCAAATGATTTTTTTTATTTTTTTTTATTATTAAAATTTTTGTAAAATTACAAAAATACCCCTCAGTTTCTCTCTCTCCTCCCCGCCCCTCTCTCTCCTCCCGATCCCGGAGCACAGGCGACGGCCTCGCGACCCGCCGGCAGCCGCCGGTAGGTCACACACGCCGCGCAGTCGCCGGACCCGCCCGTGCGCTGTGATCGGGAGGAGAGAGAGAGAGAGAAAGAGGGGCGGAAGGAGGGAGAGAAGCTGACGGGTATTTTTATAATTTTACAAATTTTTAATAATAAAAAACTTAAAAAAAATCATTTGATAATTTATTAAAACTCAGGTACCCGATGTTATAATTTTAAAAACGTGAACAACGCGTTATTAAGCTTTAAATTCAAGAACCTGGATGTAATTATCCCTAAATTAAATTAAATTATTTTCAACTTTTATAACCATTCACATGCCGCTGCTCTCTCGGCGCGACTCGTGCACACTTTCAGAGTCTTTCAGCTCCTCTGATAACCATTCACATCCCTATAAATTTGCATGTCGCTATCATTAAAGATTGATGTAGTTTTAAATCCTAGAAGACTTCCTTGAGTTTTAGCGCAAAGCACGGAGATCGACTTTAGTCGTGATTTAAAACTGCATAACTGGGAGAGTGATCATGCAAATTACTACACAAATTTGACTTGAGCTAATGCTAGAACACATGATCTAGACGTTAGGGAGCCTGATCTGAAGAAAAATCAAACCCTAGAAAATACATGGAAGAGAAAATAACTCTTGGTGCGTGCGTGTGTGTGTCGGAAAAAAATGATGGGCAAAAATATAGGAATTCAACAACTTGTATGTATATTAATTTCAAGTTTGCTTAAAAAAATGATAGTGATATTATATATAAGATGGTACCAGCTTGTGCGGTAATAATCTGTCTATAAAAATATAAAAAGATGCTGAATTTCATTTGGTCTGATCCGAAGAGCTTGCGGTGCAACATATTTGATAAAAGAAATGTGAAAATTGCACTACTTGATCTTACGGTATGGAACTGTTCTGTTTGACTCATTCTTGAATATAGGGTTTACTGCATCATATATACACACACGCGTATATACACACCACAAAAATAAGAGGCATCAGCAATAGCGATATTGCAACAGATGATATATAGTTTGTTGCATATTGGCGATGGATTTGCGATTGTTGCAAAAATTTGCCACACAGATTAAAATCATGCAACAAATTTGGACAGGCGTATTTATTTGTCGCAAATTTGTGACAAATTAATGTGCCTATCGCAAATAACTTAGGGCACAAAAGGCCTGATCGGGTAGATAGATCACTCGATCTTTCTCGTGCTTGCGTGATCGTAGTCTCTCCATGCAGTCCACTGTTGCTGGAACTCACCATCTTCTCTCCGTCGCCGACCAGTGCGCGCTTGACAGTAGTCTCCGTGCCACCCGTCATTGTCGTCCGCTGTTGCCTGAACTCAATGTCTCCTCCCCATCGTTGGCCAGTGCAGGTTATCTTATCTGCTGAGAGTTGAATGTTCATTTATCATTTTTTTGGATTTGCATTGTGACTTGGACTTTGCACAAATAGTTTCAATCTTAACAAGAATACAGCGTTTCTTATGCTGTATGACTTGTGTTCATAGCAATGTATGATTTAGTTTCATCAAGAAATGGACGTATTTGTCCAGTATGTGCTAGCTCAGTCTGACCCTTCAGGATCCGACAGTTGTTCATTCCATGAGCCAAGGCACCCCATCTCTCTTGGCTATGACGATGACGATGATGATAGTGACAACCATGATCATTTTACTTACCCGTGATTATATATGTTGTTTTTGCTTTTATACATTATACAAACATTTAATCAATTATTTGTTGTAGAGATGATATTCATGATATATATTTTGATTGTTTTGATTATCTATTTAATTTGTATTAAAATATATTTATATTGTATGAATATTTATTTTTGGTATATCAATATATTAGTGTATGGATATTTTATTTTATTATGTTGTGGCTTTGATGCTATTTTAATTGAGGGGAATTGAAATTTCTATTTTAAATTGGCTGATTTATGGTCGCGGAATTTCTGCACATTTGTGACAAATTTGCCGTCACACATTTGGTGACAGAATTTGTTACAAATCCGTCACAAATCTATCACAAATCCATCGCAAATTCATCACTAATCCGTCGCACATTAAGTGCCAAACTTGCAACTAATAACTATTGCAGATTCTATCGCAAATGTTTGCGAAAGAAAAAGAATTTATAGCACCACCTTTTGTGACAAAGCTTCTATTATAGACTCAATAACGGGTTACATCTATTGCAAGAAATAATTTGCGATAGATTTTGGGGTTTCTGCAACAGGTTAATATATCGCAGATGCATCTCCTCCCTGTAGTGACCTATATCTGTGTGTGTGTGTGTGTGTTTATGTATGTTTATATGTAGTACTTTGCATGTTAAGATGATACAGCATTTCTTTTTTTAAATTACTAGTAGCCGTCGATTAACTCAAAAGCCTAGGCTAACGTGTAAAGGCTATCGATTATATATTAACACCATAACTTGTGTTGAATATTCAATATGAGACAACTCTCATGTATGTATCTCAGCAAATCCCTCTAACATGAAAATACATCCGCGCGCATTGAACTTTTTTTTATTCAATAGGTCACTCAAGTGCATGCTTCTCAAGAGACCATTTAACCACTTAGAGCCATAGCCTCTTGTAACATCTCAACCATGGTAGAGAAAATGAGACCCGGCCATGGGATGCGCATGAACTACTTAATCTACTTAAGGTACAGCCGAACCATCAGCTCTAATACGCTTGTTAGAGGTGTTACTATGGTGGAGCTCAAGTTAAGCATAATATACAATTAATAAATATCTATTAATCCAAAAGCTTATGTCAATGGGTAAGGATCGATCAATTGTGTATTAACGCTATAACTTGTGTTTAAAAAATCTAATGTGAGACAATTCTTTATATATATCTCAGCATGCGCTCACATATACATACAAATATAATAATAATGTTGATGCAAAAAATGCACCGCAGAGAGAAATGAGACGATAATTTTTACGTGGAAACCCCGAGTATCCAGGGAAAAAATCACGACGCCGTCCAGGCGATATAAATCCACTAATCGAATCTCCTCTTACAAAGCTTGATCTCTAAATTGAGACAGAATGAGTACAAGAGGGATAGAGAGAGAGGGGCAACTCAACCCGAGAGAGAGAGGAGGAAGGAAGCCCCCTTAGAGAGAGCAATTCCCCCTTTATTTATAGCTTGGAGAGGA
Organism: Apostasia ramifera; assembly: GCA_019297695.1. NCBI lineage: Eukaryota > Viridiplantae > Streptophyta > Magnoliopsida > Asparagales > Orchidaceae > Apostasia > Apostasia ramifera. The sequence goes on along the minus strand of JAEMOT010001378.1, from coordinate 32,301 downwards.
AGGAACATAGTAGGTTTAGTCTGCCACATCTGACACCTACTCCTGCAAAGGACGATTAGGGGGTGGGCTCCCATGCTGTCTTAAATGCTGAGTTGATACAGTAGTACGGAGGGTACAATCTTGTGATATCTCTTTGAGCTGCTGTTTGACAAGGGGTTGCTGTTGAGCTGCTGTTCAGCAAGGGGCTACTGTTGAGCTGTTCGGCAAGGGGCTGCTGTTGAGCTGCTGTTCGGCAAGGGGCTGCTGTTGAGCAGCTATTCGACAAAGAGTGTTAGAGAAGGTTCTAACAAATAATAATAATAATGATAATAATAATGATAATAATAATAATAATAATAATAATAATAATAATAATAATAATAATAATAATAATAATAATAATAATAATAAAAGATTGTTTAAGCAGTGATTGTAGTAATATGTGAGACAAAAATGAGAATCTGACAATAGATGAAGGCCACAAATGATAATTCTAAATTTCAGCATTTTATATGTTCAGTTTTTTTTTTTTTGATAGACTTATATGATCAGTTTCTGTATTATGTAATTAATGAGAGTAATATGATTGACACATATATGGTAATAGAGAGTGGAATATTTATCAGAGGAGCTGAAAGACTCTGAAAGCTAGTGTGCACGAGTCACGCCGAGAGAGCAGCCGCATGTGAATGGTTATACAAGTTAAAAATAATTTAATTTATGGATAATTACACCCAGGTCCCTGAGTTTAACGCTTAACAACGTGTAGGTCTACGTTTTTAAAATTATAATATCGGAATCCCTGATTTTTAATGAATTATCAAATGGATTCTTTTTTAAATTTTTTATTATTAAAAATTTTATAAAATTACGAAAATACCCCCTCAGCTTCTCTCTCTCTCTCCCCTCCCCGCCTCTCTCTCTCTCTCTCTCTCCTCCCGATCGCAGCGCACGGGCGACGCCTTGCGACCCACCAGCGGCCGCTCGGCGCACGCGCTCGGCGATCGGGACGAGAGACAGAGAGGCTGAGGGGTATTTTGGTAATTTTAAAAAAATTTAATAATGAAAATTTAAAAGAAGGACCCATTTGATAATTTATTAAAACTCAGAGACCCTGATGTTATAATTTTAAAAATATGGACCTATGCGTTATTAAGCGTTAAACTCAGAGACCTGACTGTAATTATCCCTTTAATTTATCTTTCAAAATTTGGTTAATTAGTAGTCATTGTTTAAGTCATGGCACTACATGCATGCCCCATATGTTATACATAAACTTAATTTCATCGTTCGAGCTAGAAATTAGTTGTTTTTTTTTAAAGTTTTTTTTGACAGAGAGTTAGAAAATGAAAAGTTGATGAAGTAGTTAGTCTTATGAATCTGTAGTACTGTACAAAACTTTTACAAGTGCGTTTAATAAAAGTATATAGAAAACAGAATAAAATTTAATTCAAAGAAAGCAAGAAGATATATGGTGATTCAATGCAATCTCTCTATGAATGCTGATAGACCAGAACAAGAAGATTTCACTATTACTAAAAGAAAAGGCGTTTTGCCCTCATAAAATGATTAAAAATTAGTAATAAAGATAAAGAAAACTACAAGAATTTGTATAAGAGAATATTGTTCTAGAGTTTGTTGATGCCTAGATGATAAGAAACGATATTTATAATGTAAATGTTGGTGACTTGAATCCTATTTGGTTTGATCTGAAGAACTTAAGGTGCGATAATTCTAGAAAAAAAAAATGCAAAAAATTAGAATTTGGGATCAGGTGGTGAAAGCAGAGAGATCGGGCTGAACTGTTTTATCTTAACTCGGTCTTGGTTCTAGCGTTTCTAAATTATTGTTATATTTTTGATAAGCGGTTGTAGCCGCTAATTCTTTTCTTATACGCATCTTATTTTAATATAGTGATCTCCTTTTCTACCTATGATTTTTTCACGGCTTTGAGATTTTTGTCTGTTCCTGTGTTTATATTTCTCGTTGTTTATTGCTTTGCTATATCATAGAGACATCAAGCTTATTCTCTCATAACAGATCTAGAATGAGTAAAGTAGCACATTGTTCTCTCGGCAATGCGGCTATTGTTACTGGCATTTGGGGATCAGCTACTTGGGTTTGCGTACCCTTTTTGATCATCAATTAACATATATATTGCCATGATGAGATAAGCAATAGTATGTTGCAACATTAGTTAGTTGTAATCGATCTTGATAGAACACAGTGGCTCATGTAATTCCTCCTTAAAATGGATAATATCATTAATTATCATTGAAATAACATCGATCATCGAACCATGTACACGAGATTAAATTGTTATGAAAACATAAGTTATCCCGCCTTCTCGACTACTACATGCATGAGTGTGATGCAACGTCGAATCCAAGCATAAACACTAAGCTAGCATATACTTAAATTCAAGTTAATTAATTAGATACTAATGCATAAAAGTATTTAGGGGACGTTTAGTTCAATGTTATCTTAGTGTTATATTATCTAAGGAAAAATAATTATTTGGTTAATGACATCTATAAATAAACCTTTATAAAATTATAAAATTATTAATCAAAAGATGACATTTAGGGGTCGTTTGGTTCAGTGTTATCTCAATGTTATGTTATGTTATTTTTAGAGAGTAATTATTTGGTTTAATGACATCTTTAAATAATATTATAATTAATTACAAAAATACCATTACACGCTGACATCTAGATGTCACCCCAAATCGGGCGACATTTCAAGATAACACCGTCAATTTGTTATTATAATATCAATAACTTCCAACTAAACAAAAATAATTTGGATAGCATTGATATTTTCTAATAGGGCAAATTTTACTCAGGTCCCTGAGTTTAAGGGTTATTATCACACAGGTCCACGTTTTTAAAATTATGTCATCGGGGTCCCTAGGTTTTCAAAAA
>JAEMOT010001378.1:3634-20985 GCA_019297695.1 Apostasia ramifera | reverse complement strand
TATATATATATATATATGAAGGAGATTAATATTAAACAAATTTGATGATCTATAGTGCTCGAAGATGATCTGTACGTAGTTATAATTAAAAGCATATGCAAGCCCACCCCCCATGTGAGCCAATATTCCTCATGTCAAGCATGCATTTAGTATATAGGGAAGGGAACTTCATTGAAATTTCTTCAAATTAATAATAAGATCAGCAATATTTCCTTCATTATTTAGATCAAAAAATAAAAAATAAAAATAAAAAACAATATTTCCTGCACTTGGCAACGGGGTAGCATGATGGGTTCAAGAAATTTAGGTTTAATTTGCCTCAAATCAAATTTAATCTCTTTTTTGACCCATTTAGATATGACTCAATTTTATAATTGCACTGTGAGTTGATTATTTTTATGATATATATATATATATATATATTATTAATTTCTTAAGGTATCCGGTAATTAATGAGATTCAAACAAAAAAAAAAGTCCAATGCAATCATAACAAATAATTGCCCTTGCGATCAACCAGTGGGTGAGGAAGAGAAGAACGCGGCGCGCTGGCCTGTCAGCCATCAACACATTTCAACAGATATAGGGCAAAGACGGCATGGCGAGAGAGTGGAAAACAGGAGGAAGAAAACGAGCGGTGCGCTTGCTTCCCCTTGCAATCCACCCGTCAATGAGGATGAGGAGAGCGCAGTAAGCGGAAAAAAGAAAGCTTGTCGCGCGTCTTGTCATCTCAGATTTTTCAGCCGACATGTGCGCAGAATGGAGCCCGTTCTCCGCTACGGGCCTCCAAATTTATGGGCCAGGCATTTTCAGTCCACCAACCAAACAGGGCCTTAGGGATAATATTTGATTCAATATTATCTTAACATTAGCATATATGTAATCTAGTATCATGATATTTAAATTTCATCTTTTTAATGATAATTTAAAATTTTTTTAGAAAGTAAAAGTAATTTATATATGTCATTAATCCAACAATTATTTTCTCTATATAATATGACATAACATCAAATCAAATAGCTCGTTATATTAAACAATACATTTATTGATTTATTGTTCTCCAACTTTTCATATATATATATTTATTCATATATTTATATATATTCATGGCATGAATTACAAATTGATAAACCATTGAGACCCTATTTGTTTGACCGTTGAAAATTAACCTAATTTAATTTTAATTAGGCATATCACATTACACATAAAATTGGCCCCGTTTGTCTTCAAGTTAAAAATTAACTTAGTTTAATTTTAACCTGACATATCACATCACACATAAAATTTAATATTAAAAATTAACTTTATTTCAAATACTACACATATTACTAAAATAATAACTAACCTATATCACATCCCTCACATATCCCAATATAATAACTAATTTTATTTCACATCATTCACAACTTTTAATAAAAAAATATCTCTATCTAAATTTAATTTTAACTTTGTTAAATTTAACATTACAAACAAATAGACCTAAATATTAAAAATTAATTTTATTTCACATCTTACACACATTACTAAAATAATAACTAACTTATATTATATTTATCACATATTCTAATATAATAACTAACTTTATGTCACATCCCTCATATATCCTAACATAATAACTAATTTTATTTCACATCAATCACAATTTTTAATAAAAAAATATTTTTATTCAAATTTAATTTTAATTTCATTAAATTTAATCTTATAAACAAACAGATCCTGAATAGTAACCCAAAAGTTAGCATCGATTTTAACCATACTGGCAAACTCAAGTGTTACTTTCTTAGTACTTGACAATAACATTAATGACCGGCTATTTCGCATTTAATTGGTTGTTGCCTTTTCGCCTTTTCATTTATAAATATGATCCTAAATCTCCAAGGACACTCGAACAATTCAACGAAGACAACACGGTGTCTTACGGTTCCACCGAAGTCTAAAATCTCTTCTGCATTTCTTTACTCTACTATATTTGTTGTAAACACTATCTATAATTATATTAATTGGAGATATTTTTGAATAAATTCGTAGTTGAAATTGAGATTTCATTCAAAGAGAAAGATAGTTATAAATATTTTCTTTACTTATTTATTTGATATACTTTTCTTGCTCCTTCGATCTGTCTACTAATTACAACCTTCTATGAAGCTTTGCCATATATTAAGTGGCATTGATCTTCAAATTTTCATTTCTTTCATCAAAAATTTTATGCAATTTCAAAGCTACTTTTAGTTGAATTATTTATATGAATTCATTACCGAATTAATTCATATCAAACCAATCTTGATTCAATTTGGTTTAAGCAAATAATATTTATAAAGGCTGATTTTTTTATAATTATCAAAAAAACTGATTTTCATTACTGAAAATTTCGTTATTCTATGCAGATCGATTATCAAATAATTCGGTGCAATTTGATTTCCTTATCTAAACCAGAAATATACATAATTGGGTCTGTTTGTTTGTAAGGTTAAATTTAATAAGATTAAAATTAAATTTGAATAGAGATATTTTTTTATTGAAAATTGTGAATGATGTGAAATAAAATTAGTTATTATGTTGGAATATATAAGGGATGTGATATAAAGTTAGTTATTATATTGAGATATGTGAGAGATATGATATAAGTTCGTTATTATTTTAGTAATGTGTGTAGGATGTGAAATAAAGTTAATTTTTAATATTAAATTTTATGTGTGATGTGATATGTTAGGTTAAAATTAAATCAGGTTAATTTTTAACTTGGAGACAAACAGGGTAATAATCCATGTTAGCGGATGGGTGTGTAAAAACCTTTCAAGTTTTTTTTTTTTTCTTTTAATTTAGCATAGTCATAATATTACACTAAAACAATATACAAAATGAGTATAAAGTTAATTAACATTTTCTTTTAGGATATTACAAAATTCAATGGAAAGAAATCTCTTTCTCAATTAATAAAAATCACCTAATATGACATAGTGCGCTAAAAGTCAGTCTCATCATTCACATTGCGATGAACATATATAATTTTACAAAAATAAAAAGAGATTATAATACTGATAATATGCTCGAGAATGTGATTCATCTTTGGGTGCACTCCTCCTAATTACTGAGTTGAGTAACTCCTATCTTGGTTTTGAGTGTCTCTACATTAGTCGAGTCTACCTTAAATAACTTAAAGTACCTCCATATATCGAGTCTTCCTCTGGCTAAATACCCACGGTTGTTGACTTGTCACTTGCAGTGGCCTTCAATCCTTCGAGTGTTGCTTATTTTTTACTAGTACAATATTCGTAAGCATGCTTTTACTTCCACCTTATATAAAGTTAGCCGGGTGATCTCTAATGATATATCCAGCTTTAGCTACCGGCCCACCACCCTGCACTAAGCTATCAAAATTCAATTAGGAATTTTCAGCAACTTAAATTTTGGTTGAAACTGATTAATGATAAAGCAAAAGGATAATTAATGAAAAATATAAACTCAATAATACACAAATTTACATAAAAAATTTAAACATAAAAAAAATTACAAACAAAAAAGGTAATCAATATATCAAATAAATTTGCGTATAAGAAAATGTTAGCAGCAACGAGTTCCGACTCAACAAATAAAGTAATATATATATATATAGAACGAGTTCATATCGTTAAAATCTAATTTTTATGTTTTTTTTCCAAAATTTTTATATCATAATCTCTTCAATTAAATATGATTTATCTCGTCAATTAAATGTGATTTGGGACACAGAGTTCAAACATTTCACTTTAACACAAATTAAATAATTAATAGGGATAATTACCTGCATGCCACACCATTTCACTTTATTTATGCGTTACCCATCCATTCTTAGTTAATTACGCTATGCACATTCAAAATATTATAAAATCTTACATACACACGCTTAAGTTAAAATTTAGTCAAAATTTATTTAAAAAGAAAAATTCGTTAGTAAATCATTAAAATTACATTTTTATCCTTAATAGTACATTTTTTTCCTCGATGTCACACTAAAGCGCTGATCTGTCCTAAAATCAATTCATGTCGCGGATGTTTCCTTCCCTTACCACAACCTAAATATCAAATTTTTAAGATTTTCACTCAAAATATATTTAAATATCCTTAAAATAATATGATGAACGATTCAGATTTTTTGTAACCTAACTACAGTTAGGTTATTAGAAAATTATAATTGCTCATCATAATGAAAACAAGTAAAAATGTGTGTATGTAAGATTTTATAATATTTTGAGTGTGCATAGCGTAATTAACTAAGAATGGATGTGTAATATATAAATAAAGCGAAATAATATGACATGTAGGTAATTATTCTTAATTAATAAATTCTCAGCACAGCTAGAAATATTTGGATGCTACGTGCTCAATTCATTTCTTCATATTATATATATATATATATATATAAACAGTTATATAGGTGACGATTTTCATAACTGGACCAACGTTAATTAACGCTTATTATGGCGTCTAATAGCCGATGGTTAATTATAAATATGGGTGTGTTTGTTTGTAAGGTTAAATTTAAGAAGGTTAAAATTAAATTTGGATAAAGATATTTTTTTATTGAGAGTTGTGAATGATGTGAAATAAAGTTAGTTATTATATTGGGATATGTGAGGGATGTGATATAAAATTAGTTATTATGTTGGAATATGTGAGAGATGTGATATAAATTAGTTATTATTTTAGTAATATGTGTAGGATGTGAAATAAATTTAATTTTTAATATTAAATTTTATGTGTGATGTGATATATCTGGTTAAGATTAAACCAGGTTAATTTTAAACTTATAAGCAAACGGAGCCGTATAGATAGGGTTTGGGGGGAACGAAATTTCAGAATCTATGCTTTAAATTATTGCATATAATGCATGCATGTGACTCTTTTTGTTTAGTGTTATCCAATAGCTATGGGCAAAGGCAACAGGCCAAATTCAGGAATAATTCCCCAATAAATTACTGGTTAATTTGTGATCACCTCTCTCAAAAGTTCTGCTTCATCACAAAATTTCAAGAAAGCTGTGTCCATATGTGATATTTGCATGCATGCATGTTACCTTTTTTTGAATTTAATTCCTGTTTAGGCTTTTCATATATTATAAGCACTAATTACTTGTACTTTCTTCTAATTGTCACTGCTTATATTTTGTATGCATTATTAGTCCTACAAGTTCTATTGCAAACGTAATATTTTATGATTTAAATGTAGATGTAATTAATATATATTTTTGATTATAGGGAATTAAGTGATTTGAGTACTTTTTAGGAGATTACTCATCTAAGATCAATTCTCCAGTTCAAGTACACATAACTATAAAATTTTTCATCATCAACCTCACGATTTTAATTACCTCAAAAGTTACAAATCAGGCATAATTTCCTCTATTTCCAAGTTGAGGCTTGAGCCTCTAAGTGCTACTGAAGTCCACCATTGTTCATGCCAACTTAGCCATGAAATTTTGGAGTTCCTCAATTTTTGGGTTTCTTTTTTACTGATGTTGTGAGGCTGCAGTTGGGGAGTTCTCCTCGAGTAATGATGTGATGAGGCCGATGAGGCATTCCACTATTCCACCTTTGTGAGGGGTATTCTTGAGAAGGTGGAGTTTTCATTCCTCACACCTTAGTGGTAGTGTTACTTGCAAGTAATTTGTTCCTAATTGACCTAATGGTCAGGCCACCATGATCATGCCTATTGACCATCTTTAGAGAGGGTCTCATTAATGAAAGTGATAAAATCAGCCAATCTAAACAGACAACTGATCTCCTGCTTGAGATGTCATTGAGCATGAGAGTTATGTTCGCCATGATCATATGATAGGAAAAAATGTGTAGTATAAAGGAAGGCAGAAACAAGGAGCCCAAATATTATTTTTACATAAAAAAATTTCTAACTAGAAACAACATAGCACCCGTGTATATGTGAGATTTAAGGATTTCACGGGCACTACATAGTTAAAATAGAAAATTTCATGTGAGAAGAAGAAAAGTTTTGTAGAGAGAAAGCGGGGATAGTGCACGATAGAACTAATGTTCTGTCTTGGCTCTACTTTGCCCCCTGTTGTGGGATGAGATACGACTTTTATTGTATTACTTTGGAAAGCTATTTTCTTGTGGTGAATTGATCATTGTAGTCTTTAGATTCGTTTGGGGAATCAAGGTGTTTTTGCAATCGCCTTGGGATATTTTCCCTTAAGTGGTCACTCTCTTTGTTAGCTATTTTCGTGTTTGTTACTGTTATTATCATGCATTGAAAGGAGATCCTTCTTTGGCAGATTCATTAGGTGAAGGCCATAGGTGATCTTGCAGTGGTGGCTCATGCCCCTTCTAACCATTATCGTTTAATATTCTCCAATGCAGTTAGATCAAAGTCAAATAATTGGCTTTTCATTGGCATCCACATGTATATATAACAATCCTTTGCATCAGTCCCATTAAGCATCTTCCTTCTTAAGTGCTTCCCGTGTGGGGCATTGCGCGCATGTCGGCTCGTTAAGTTGCGGGACGGATTGCCATGAATGAGGCCTCTTGAAGATGACTATCCGACTTCTTCATGCATAGGACACGAGATCTATAGGCATAGTTGTGACAATTTTAACTTTGTGTCATAGTTGGAACATGAAAACCTCTTTAAATTTATAGTGCAATCATTTTGGCTAAGTGGCCATTCACATAATACTAGTCACGTGTAGTAATATTTTGATTACCTTGGAGGTAATTTATGATTACTTTTACTCATGATTATTGACTAATTCCTTATATTACTCTGTGACGCTCTTGTCACGTCATGTGACTTCTTATTACTAGGGGTGATATCGTCAACTCGATCAAAAACTAATCAGAGAATTTTGAGTATAGGTCATAAATTTTGGCTTGTTTATTAAATAGGTTAGGTTTAGGTTGTACATAATTAGGTCAAATTAGGTTACTCATTTATAAATATTTATTATATAAATGGATCAAGTTGGTAGGTTGATTCAACCTGTTAATTGATTAGGTTAGTTCGAATCATTGATCTTGATCTATTTAATAACTGGGTTAGGTTCTAGGTAAGCTATTCGGGTTCAACTAGAATCTAGTCCACCAATCATTTTTGCCACCCCTACTTATGACAAGTGTATGGCTCAGATGATCTCATGAATTTTGTTATTAGGTATAATTATATTCTTTGAAATTTTAAAATGAAAAAAATTATATAAAAGGTAAAAAAAGGTTTGTTTTTGAAGATTCTAATTGAAGTATAATTAAAATGTGTGATTGCTTTGACCCAGTGGCTTCGCTTTGGGCACAAATCCTTAGACACTCTTAATTTGCCGCTTAGGCCCAATAGCAAAACCGTCCCAATTGCAAGATCTGAATTGACTTCACTTTGACCTAATTCGAGTTTAATATCGAGACCTACCTTGTAAGCATATTTACACCTTACCAAACCTTTTCAACACATCGAGCTTAATATCGAGACCAACTTTTAAGCATATTTGCACCTTATCAAACCTTTTCAACACCTCATTGAAAAACAATGTTTTGTTGTAGTAATTATTTGAAGAATACCATCTCATAGACATTTTTCTTGAGTGACGAACTTGTTGAAGAACTCCTTTTTCAGATATCACCTATTTGAAGCATAACTTCTTAAAGATATTTCTCTTCGAAGAACGTCTTTTTAAAAAACTTCTATTTTAAGTATCGCTTTTATAATGAATCCTCGTTCAAGAAAGCGCACTACTTGCGAAGAGGATATCTCCAAATATCTGCCCTAATTAAATCTCATCAAACACTTAGATTATTAGTCTTTTGCTTCATCATCGACAGCAAGGTTTTAAAAATTTGATTTTAATTTTAGTTTTTATAGTTTCAATAGTTTTTGTTTCAACGATTTTTGACATAATGCATGTTATGATTTTTGATTTTTAACTCAGATCAAATTTTAATAAATGTTGTATTAAAAACACGAGGATTTCAGCTAAAACAGAACCGGCAAGTTTTGACTATCGAAACTTAAAATATTGAAATTGATTAATTTTTGCGAAACTTACAGCCATAAACAACAATTTCACATGCATTGCAAATTAGTTTGAATTACATAAACAAATTTCAAAGGCCTAACAAGTTATTATAGTATTCATAGAGAGTGAGAACAAGTCCATATAAGAACCATTATGTGGGGGTAGGTTTCCCTTCTAAGCAGACATAACTAGTCAAGATAATGGCAATCATGGCATGTACCCTCCCCCTTCTCCTCCTGATCCTCCTACCGTCACTAGCTCCCATCTCTCAAGCTGCAAGGGACCTTACTACCACTTACCCTTCACCTGTCCCCATCAAGGCCGTCAGCCTTGGAGGGTGGCTCGTCACAGAGGGCTGGATTAAGCCTAGTCTCTTTGCTGGAATACCCATTAACAAAGATCTACTGGTAAAGCTAATTGCAACCTCTCTCTCTCTCTCTCTCTCACAAATTAAGTACTTAGTGCATTATATAGAAGTACTCTAAACAAATCCATTTCCTCTACTTCAGGATGGTACTAAGATTCAGCTCAAGTCTGTAGTTCAGAATAGCTTTCTCAGTGCTGAAAATGGTGGCGGTTCTGCTATTGTTGCAAACCGCTCATTGGCATCTGCCTGGGAAACATTCAATGTATGTGCTGCTGATTTTTCTATCTCTATGTATAGTTTTGATCGTATTCTAATTAGTGCAGAGATATGCTTTCAGTTGTGGAGGATCACGGAAAAGTTATTTCAATTCAGGGTGTTCAACTGGCAATTCATTGGGCTCGATGAGAAGGCTCGTTTAGTAGCCATGGCGACCTCTTCCCATGACTCCGATTCATCCCACACCTTTGAAATTGTCAGGAAATACGACGATCCCAGCAGGATACGCATCAGGGCCCCCAACCGATCTTTTTTGCAGGTGTTTTGTTTGTACCATATTGTTAAAATCAAATACGCTCGCTCTGATACCATGTTAAATGTCGTGCACGATGTCTGCTAAACGTCGTGAAGGAGAAATATAATTCCCTTACTCTGTTCAATTGTTAGGATCTCGATCCCTTTTATAATGAGGAGTCCATATTACAAGATGATATGTAATTAGATTCTCTTTAATAGAGAGTCATTTTACATGGTGATGTGTGAATCAAATCATGATTACAAAATATATGCCTGAAATGATGGTTCTTATAAGAAAACATATTTGGTGTACTGTAGACAAGTGCTAATATGAAAATCCATCATTTATCCGGATAACACTACTTGGGGAGACGATGACCGATCCGTGTTTGTATTGATCTTTTTTGTAGGTGTTTTGTTTGTAGTACATATATAGATTTTGTTGAGTTGACCAATTGATATAGATTCCATCCTTCTTCACTTAATATTGTGAGTGTATGATCATAATTAATTCATGATGGACGATTTATATATATAATAGGCCAAAAGTGATGAGTTCGTAACGTCTGATTATCCGGATAACACTACTTGGGGAGACGATGACCGATCCGTGTTCTTATTGATCTTTTTTGCAGGTGTTTTGTTTGTAGTACATATATAGATTTTGTTGAGTTGACCAATTCATATAGATTCAATCCTTCTTCACTTAATATTGTGAGTGTATGATCATAATTAATTCATGATGGACGATTTATATATATAATAGGCCAAAAGTGATGCGTTCATAACGACTGATTATTCGGATAACACTACTTGGGGAGACGATGACCCATCCGTGTTCGTATTGATCTTTTTTGCAGGTGTTTTGCTTGTAGTACATATATAGATTTTGTTGAGTTGACCAATTGATATAGATTCAATCCTTCTCCACTTAATATTATGAGTGTATGATCATAATTAATTCATGATGGACGATTTATATATATAATAGGCCAAAAGTGATGCGTTTGTAACGGCTGATTATCCGAATAACACTACTTGGGGAGACGATGACCCATCCGTGTTCATATTGACGGAAGTGAGCCAATTGCGAGGGGAGTTTCAGGTCACAAATGGATACGGACATGCTAAGGCTTCCTCCGTAATGAAGGTACGTACGTAACTTAAAGATGATGAAATCAAATTTCTGCTTCAATTTGTCAATTAATTTCTTGCATGATTTCCATTTTCTTGAATGCGTCCATGGGGTGGTGGATGTAGGAACATTGGAACACCTTCATCGTAGAGGATGACTTCAAGTTCTTATCTGAGAACGGTTTGTCTGCAGTGAGGATTCCAGTTGGGTGGTGGATTCGATTTGATGAAAACCCACCTCACCCTTTTGTCGGTGGATCTTTGCAGGCTTTGGACAACGCCTTTTGTTGGGCTGAGTAAGTAATTTCATTTCTCTATCATGCTCAATACTAATTAAAGATTCTTAGGAGTGATTTTGAAGCGATTGTTGGAAGGTGGTAAGTACAATACTACCTAACTTAGTGAGGTAGAAGAGAAAACTTGAAAGAAAAAAAGAAATTTTAACTTGTCATCTTCTTCATACTTAATTATATGACTATTTATACTAAACAAAGTGATTCTTGAACTTCCAAACATTCATTAGTTTAACAAGACTCATTTAAAACTAATAAACACATAATTTTGGTTTGATGTCCTCTAGGAAGATTATATAATCTACCTCTCCACTTAACACTGATGGCTTGGTGTCCTTTAGGAAGATTATATAATTTCCATGTCTTATTCTTTTCGATAGACTGAATTTCTTCACCCATAGCTTTCACCATCTTTTGTCTTGCATAGCTTTTTCAAAAGTTAAAGGCTCAATATTAGCGAAAAAACAGAATAAAGTATGATTATCTAACCTCTCGATTTCTTCATAAAGATCTTGAAGTATCCTCATTCTTCTTGATCATTCACTTGAACTAGTTTGTGAATGAGGTGTAATTAGTGTAGTTGGAGATGGGGGTAGAGTGACATACTCTTGAGATATTTTTTGTCGTTCCTCTTCTATAAAATATGAAAAAAAAAAAGTTATAAGCCTCTTGTTCTTGTGTACTCCAATCCCAAGTAGTCTCTTCATCAAATTCAACATCTCTACTAATATAAAGCTTTCTAGTACTTGGATTGTAAATCTTGCAGAATTTTGAACTTGCATCATAGCCAATGAACACACCTTTTTTGCTGCGATCATCAAGCTTTGTTCTTTCTTGACTAGGCACTTGAGCATAAGCAATACTACCAAATATTCATAAATGTGACACATTTGGCTTCTTTCCACTCCATACTTCTTGAGGTGTTATATTCTTCACAGTTCTGTTAGGACTTCGATTTGAAAGATAAACAGCACAAAAAACTACTGCCGCCCAAAATTCTTTAGATATCCTTTTACTTTTCAACATACTTCTAGCTATATTTAAGATTGTCCGACTCTTTCTTTCTGCTATACTATTCTATTGTGGTGATCTTGGAACTGTGAAAGGACGATGAATTCCATGTGTTTTGCAAAATAAGTGAAATTCATTTAAAGTAAATTCACCTCATCTAACAGTTCTCAAAGATTTGATTTTGAAACCACTTTCTTTTTCAACAAATGTTTTGAAATTCTTAAAAGCACTAAAATCTTTCGATTTTGTCTTCAAAAAATATACCCATATCTTTCGAGAAAAATTTTCAATAAACAACAAGAAATAGTTGTTCTTACCAAGCGATGGAGGATTGATCGGCCCACAAATATCTGCATGTACAAGCTCAAGTTGTTTGGTTGCCCTTGAAGTTGTTTCTTTTGGAAAACTCTTTCTTGCATGTTTGCCAAGTAAACAAGCTTCACATAATTGATTGGGATGTTGTATATATGGAATACCTTCCACCACCTTCTTTTGATATAAAGATTTGAGCCCATCAAAATTGAGATGACCAAATCTCATATGCCAGCACCATGATGGATCTTTTACAGTTGCTTTCAAACACTTTACCACATCTGTTTGGAGATTTAATAAGAACATCCTATTCTTTGTCATAGACACTTTGACAACAAGATTATCTGTCATCTTTATGAAAAGATATCTATCTTTCATTTGAATTTCATATCTTTTCTCCAAGAGTTGTCCCAAACTCAAAATATTATTTTTCAATTTGGGAACATAGTAAACATCTTGGATAAATTTGTGACTTTCATCCTTCAACTTAATTAAAATAGTACCTTTGCCTTTGATTTCAACTTTGGAGGAATCACCAAAAGTGAAAAAGCCATTGTTCATTTCTTCATGCTTCACGAACTTGCTTTTATCTCCAGACATATGATTGCTTGCTCCATTATCAAGGTACCATGAACTTGTATCTTCCTTGTTATCTCGAAGTGCCAGTAGGAGTGTTGGCTCTTCTTCTCTTTCTTGTTTCTCTTCAATTGTATTTGCTTTTTCTTCCACCTTAATAGTAGTATTTTTGCATTCCCAAGAAAAATGACCATGTTTGTGATAATTGTAACATTCAATATGAGCTTTATCATATCTTGAATTGTATGACCTTGAATATTCACCTCTTCCTCTACCTCTTCCTCTCCACATCCTTTTGACGAAGCTCGATATCTTTCTAAATTGAAAGAATTTTGATCACCTCTCCCTTGATGATGACCACGACCTCGTCCTCGACCTCTCCATTGAAATCTTCCTCCATGCGCTTCACTTTTGTTGTGAAAAGTGAGCCTTGTTTGCAAAACCTGCTTAATTTCATTAGTTTTGCTTTTGTTGAGTCTCTCTTCATGAACTTGCAATGATCTATATAGTTGATCAATGCTCAAATTCTCTAAATCTTTACTTTCTTCAATGGCTACTACCACATGTTCAAATTTACGATCCAACGAGCGAGGGATCTTTTTGACAACACAAAGATCTTGCACATCTTCTCCATCAGCTGGATCGCACACGTGGAAGCTTACGTGGCATCAATGACGCGAGCGCTCGACATCGAACATGAGAAAGCATTACCCCGAACAGCAGACACTGAAGAGACCGAGACGAACAGCAGAAGGCAGAACTGACCGGCGCCTGGCGAAGTATCGGTGACCATACTGCTTTCAAGAGGTATGGACTCTCCCGCCGTCAGACCGTGCGGGCGTATATTATATAGCAAAGGCCAAGGCGTGGTCCCCCCCTGCGGACATTGATGGTCTGTCACTAAGAGCTGAAGCCCATTCTACTGAAATGACCCTACAGAGCAAGCCGAGATATAAATATCTCACTGTAACGGGAAAAGCCTCTAGCTGGTTGGACCCAAGAAAATACTTCTATCTCAAAATCTACTCAGCTCCCTTACTGTAACCCCAAAAGAAGAGTGATTCTAGTGATTTTTGAAGCCTCCCCAAAAGGAATTGTGGTTTTTCCGCTCAGCCGGTTTTCTACGTAAAAAATCTGATTATTTCTTGTCTTAACAACGATTGTCAATACTCTTGAGAAATAGTTTGAAATTGACTCTTTCTCCTCCATTTGAAGAGCTTCAAACTCAGCCCTTAGAGTTTGAAGACGTACCTTTTTCACTTTCTTAACTCCTTCAAAGTTTATTTGAAGAATATCTCATACCTGCTTGGAAGAAGTAGCATTAGCGATTTTCATAAACATATCATCCGGTCCCCTATACCTTGGTGGATGATTGTGAGGGTTGATTGGTCCCTCTTCCGAATCTTCTCTAGAGCATCTCTTTGAGCTTGAGTTAATGCCATCTCATCATCCGGCTACTCAAAGTCATTCTCCACCAAACTCCATACTCTTTGTGAACCAAGAATGGCCTTCACGCGAAGCACCCAATTGTCAAAGTTTTTCTTCATGAGGCATGGATATTAGAAGAAAAGAGAGTTGCTTGGATCTTTAAGCAACCAAGTTTTGATACCACTTTGTTGGAAGTTGGTAAGCGCAATACTACCTAACTTAGTGAGGTAGAAGAGAAAACTTGAAAGAAATGAAGAAATTTTAACTTGTCATCTTCTTCATATTTAAAATGCTAATTACAACAACTATTTATACTAAAAAAAGTGACTCTTGAACTTTTAAACATTCATTAGTTTAACAAGACTCATTTAAAACTAATAAACATATAATTTCAGTTTTATGAAGTAGCTGAACAGTGTTCACTAAAATAGCCATAACTCCTCCACAAATTTTAGATTGTGGAGCTGTTTTTTGCATTGAACTCCTGACTTCAATACCTTTCTACAATATAAAGGGGTTTAATCAGTCATTTAATGCCAAAATTACACCAAAACGTGACCTTTGATTTCTGAAACTACATCTTGTGTTAATCAAGTTTAATTTCTAACAGCGATATGCATAAAAACTGGTTATCGTCTTCATCGATATAAACGGATACATGTAATCAAACCAGGAAGTACAATGTCAAGGTGATCTTGGATCTCCATGCGGCACCGGGCTCACAGAATGGCTGGGAGCACAGCGGGACGAGGGATGGACTCCAGTCATGGGGCCAAACTGATGACACCATTGATCAATCAGTAGCAACCATTGATTTCCTTGCTTCGAGGTTTGATGAATTAATTGTGGTCAGCTAGACCTTTATCCAAAATTATTAGAAATTGAATTTTAGTTACGTCTTCGTTTTAACCTTGCATGCGGCAGGTATTCAAGAAGGTCCAGCCTTTATGGAGTTGAGCTGATCAACGAGCCACTAGCACCTGGAGTGACGCTAGATCGCTTGAAAAAATACTATAAGATGGGCTACAGTGCTGTGAGGAAGTACACCAATGTTCATGTGATCATGTCTAATCGCTTATCGATTAGCAATCCCATGGAGCTCATTCGGTTCGCTAGTGGCTTTTTCGGCGTTGTCATTAACGTGCACTACTACAACTTATTCTCTCGTATGTTTGAGGGCATGTCAGTGCAGCAAAACATCAACTATGTAGAGAATAACCGATCTGCTACTATTGGATCTCTTATGGTGGCAAACGGTCCTCTCATTTTTATTGGTGTGTATCAATTAGTTATCAATTGCATGCATGTTTAACATATTTTCTAATTAAATTGGATGTTAAATATATTTTTTGATCAAATTGAATGTTTATGTGGGTAGGGGAATGGACGGATGAGTGGGATGTGAGCAACGCCACGAAGAAGGATTACAAGAGTTTTGGGCAGGTGCAACTCAACGTTTACGGTAGGGCGACCTTCGGGTGGTGTTATTGGACCCTAAAGAATGTTGACCAGCATTGGAGCCTGGAATGGATGATTAAAAATGGATACATTAAAGTGTAAAAGATGCGTCGCTTCAGACCAACCGTTAGCGGTTTCTGTCGGTCGATGATATTTTGGATTTGAGATGAATTTTTCGGGTCTATCCATATAAATTGTATCCCTGTGGCTTCAAAACTGGTTCTCAAGTTGGACTCAAAAGGAATATTAAATAACTAGGGACGTTCTGTGTAATTGTGTGGTCCTCAAGTTCACATTAATCATTCATATGAATTTGGACTTGAAATTAAAGCAAAAAATAGTCCAGACCCTAAGAAGTATTATTTCAAAAGTTGTTCTCGTTATTAAATTTGGACTTACTTAGAATACCATGAAAACTATATTAGTTTCTCGTTATAATTTTTGAGTGTACATAGTGTAATTAATTAAGAATGGATAGGTAAGGCATAAATAAAACTAAATTGTGTGGCATATAGACAATTATCCTTATATTTAATATATATATATATATATATATATGTATTTTAATTCCAATCAATTTCGAGCTAGATCGAGTTGAGCTTACTCTGACTCAAAATCGGCTCGAAATCATTACCGAGCCGAACTTTCGGCTCCTTAGTCGGCTCATTTAAATCGACTCGATTTTGATTTGATCTAAAATCAATTTAATCGATTTTCTATGTTTGATCCATATTAACATCCTTGTTCATATGGCTATAGTAAAATTGGCTATACAACTATTTTTTATTGCTATACAAAATAAGCTATTATGTACATACATATTTGTGATACGTTACCTTTTTTTTTTTTTTCCTGTTTGTGTTTTTACTGAAGAAATCTTCTATGTATGCTTAAGTTAAAAGTAGTTTTCAGACATTGTTTTGGCCATGGCAGATGTTGCTGCACCTTATAACTATTTTGGTGACAGTGTACATTATCTTTTGGTGCTCTTTCTTTTAAATCAATGATAACGTTATAATAAACTTGGGACAATTAACTGCATACCACACCATTTCACTTTATTTATGCGTTACCCATCCATTCTTAGTTAATTACGCTATGCACACTCAAAACATTATAAAATCTCACATACATACACTTAAGTTAAAATTTAGTCAAAATCTATTTGAAAAAAAAAAAATCGTTAGTAAATCATTAAAATTATATTTTTACTCTTAATAGTACAATTTTTTTTTTCTTCCTCGATATCACACTAAAGCACTGATCTGTCCTAAAATCAATTCACGTCGCGGATGTTTCCTTCCCTTACCACAATCTAAACATCAAAGTTTTAAGATTTTCACTCAAAATATATTTAAATATCTTTAAAATAATATGATGATCGGTTCAGATTTTTTGTAACCTAACTATAGTTAGGTTATTGGAAAATTATAATTGCTCATTATAATGAAAACAAATAAAAGTGTGTGTATGTAAGATTTTATAATGTTTTGAGTGTGCATAGCGTAATTAACTAAGAATGGATGAGTAAGGTATAAATAAAGTGAAATGGTGTGGCATGTTGGAAAGCCATTTAAATATTTTAAATGATTGTAAAATTTTTGAAAGAGCAAAAGAAGCTATAAATTAATGAAAATTAGAGGAATAATATATCATATAAATTCTACTATTTATAGAGTACTAAATATGAGTTAAAAAATCTAAAATATCCTTAAAATTGTCATTTAAACGTTGCTGACTATTCAGTTAATAAAAAAAATAAATTAACCAGGCAGTAGCACTGCTGCCAAACTAACTTTTATGGAGGCAACGCCCACACATGCCGCGCGCGCAAATGCTGCCCCCATCCAAATTTTTTTTTTAAGAACTGGACTGGTTTTGAACTAGTTAACCGATTCGGAGGGCGTAGAACTAGTCTAGTTCAGTTTTATATTCTGGAACCAGCTGAAATTGGTCCGGTTCAATTGATTTTGAGCCAAACTAGTTCTTATTGTAGCGGTTGCAGAGAGATTTTAGGTACAACCTGCTTGTAAACAGATCTCTTTCTCTCTCTTCATATTCTCAATTATCTTTCTTTAAAAGGGCAAATTTCACCAGGTCCTTGAGTTTAAAGGTTCTTATCACACAGGTCCACATTTTTAAAATTATATCATCGGGGTCCCTAGGTTTTCAAAAAAATCATCTAGGTCCTTTTTTAATTTTTTTATTATTAAAAAATATACAAAGTTATCATTATACCCTTACCCTCCCAATCTCCACAG
>JAEMOT010001377.1:949-65897 GCA_019297695.1 Apostasia ramifera | reverse complement strand
TGAATTAATTTCTATATTATCAAGATAATTATATATCCACGTGACCTCCTGATCATGTAAAAGATATTTTTCTATGAGGAATTATTTTTCTTCGTTTTACATATAAAATAAACTTGATGATATCCCTGTATATATAAATGTCAGTTTAAATTTTGAAAAAAAAACTAAAAATATTTAAAATAAAAATAATTAAATTATATACCATAAATATTTTTTATATAATTTTGAAAAACATAATTTGTCAGAATCATCTGCTTCAAATAATAGGTGGATATGAGCTTTCAATAATTTGTATTCTGCTGACTAAAGTACATATCCTTTCTCTTGGTAAGAATGATGTGTTCTTATTTATAGAAGATATGAAGGAGCCAACTTTTCAGAATTCATAAGAAAATTATTTTCCCTCTCGAGCCTTTGAACTATTTTTTCTTTCATAATATATGAATCTCCAATTGAATTAATTGCTAAGTACATATCCTTTCTCTTGGTAAGAATGATGTGTTCTTATTTATAGAAGATATGAAGGAGCCAACTTTTCAGAATTCATAAGAAAATTATTTTCCCTCTCGAGCCTTTGAACTATTTTTTCTTTCATAATATATGAATCTCCAATTGAATTAATTGCTAAGTACATATCCTTTCTCTTGGTAAGAATGATGTGTTCTTATTTATAGAAGATATGAAGGAGCCAACTTTTCAGAATTCATAAGAAAATTATTTTCCCTCTCGAGCCTTTGAACTATTTTTTCTTTCATAATATATGAATCTCCAATTGAATTAATTTGCAATATTTTTTCAACATAAACATATATCCACGTAACCTCCTGATCATGTAGAAGATATTTTTTGTATGAGAAATATTTCTCCTTTTTACGTATAAAATAAACTCGATGATATCCCTATAAACATAAATGTCCGTTTAAATTTTGAAAAAAGAAACTAAAAATATTTAAAATAAAAATAATTAAATTACATACCATAAATACTTTTTACATAATTTTGAAAAACATAATTTGCCAGAATCATCTGCTTCAAATAACAGGAGGATATGAGCTTCCAATAATTTGTGTTCTCCTGAATAAACTATATATTCATTCTTTTAGTAAGAATAATGTGTTCTTATTTGTAGAAGACACAAAGGAGCCAACTTTCCAGAATTCATAAGAAAATTATTTTCCTCCACGAGGCTTTAAACTGTTTTTTCTTTCATAATATATTAATCTCCAATTAAATTAATTGCTATATTATCAACATAATCATATATCCACGTGACCTCCTGATCATGTAAAAGATATTTTTCTATGAGAAATTATTTTTCATTGTTTTACATATAAAATAAACTTGATGATATCCCTGTATATATAAATGTCAGTTTAAATTTTGAAAAAAAAAACTAAAAATATTTAAAATAAAAATAATTAAATTATATACCATAAATATTTTTTACATAATTTTGAAAAACATAATTTGTCAGAATCATCTGCTTCAAATAATAGGTGGATATGAGTTTCCAATAATTTGTGTTCCGCTGACTAAAGTACATATCTTTTCCCTTAGTAAGAATGATGTGTTCTTATTTATAGAAGATATGAAGGAGCCAACTTTTCAAAATTCATAAGAAAATTATTTTCCCCCTCGAGCCTTTGAACTGTTTTTTCTTTCATAATATCTGAATCTTCAATTGAATTAATTTGTAATATTTTTTCAACATAATCATATATCCACGTAACCTCCTGATCATGTAAAAGATATTTTTCTATGAGAAATATTTTTCTTTTTTATGGATAAAATAAACTTGATGATATCCTTGTAAACATAAATATCAGTTTAAATTTTGAAAAATAAACTAAAAATATTTAAAATAAAAACAATTAAATTACATATCATAAATATTTTTTACATAATTTTGAAACAGCATAATTTGTGAGAATTAACATAATCATATAATAGTTGGTTACGGGCTTCCAATAATTTGTGTTCTCTTTAATAAACTACATATTATGTTCCTTGGTAAGAATGATATGTCCTTATTTGTAGAAGATATAAAGGAGCCAATTTTTCAGAATTCATAAAAAAATTATTTTCCTCCTCGAGGCTTTGAACTATTTTTTTTTTATAATATATGAATCTCTAATTGAATTAATTGCCATATTTTCAATAAAATCATATATCCATGTGACCTTCTGATTATGGAAAAGATGTTTTTTTATCTGGAATACTTCTCCTTTTTACGTATAAAATAAACTTGATGATATCCTTGTAAACATAAATATCAGTTTAAATTTTGAAAAATAAACTAAAAATATTTAAAATAAAAACAATTAAATTACATATCATAAATATTTTTTACATAATTTTGAAAAGTATTATTTGCCAGAATCAACTGCTTCAAATAACAGGTGGATATGAGCTTCCAATAATTTGTATTCTCCTGAATAAACTATATATTTCTTTCTCTTAGTAAGAATGATGTGTCCTTATTTGTAGAAGATATGAATGAGCCAATTTTCCAGAATTCATAAGAAAATTATTTTTCCTCCACGAGGCTTTGAACTGTTTTTTTCTTTCATAATATATAAATCTCCAATTGAATTAATTGCTATATTATCAACATAATTATATATCCACGTGACTTCCTGATCATGTAAAAAATATTTTTCTATGAGGAATATTTCTCCTTTTTATATATAAAATAAACTTGATGTTATCCCTATAAATATAATTGTTAGTTTAAATTTTAAAAAAAAAAACTAAAAATATTTAAAATAAAAATAATTAAATTATATACCATAAATATTTTTTACATAATTTTGAAAAGCATAATTTGCAAGAATATCCACGTGACCTCCTGATCATGTAAAAGATATTTTTCTATGAGGGACATTTCTCCTTTTTACGTATAAAATAAACTTGATGATATCCCTGTAAACATAAATGTCAGTTTAAATTTTGAAAACAAAACTAAAAATATTTAAAATAAAAATAATTAAATTATATACACTAAAGTACATATCTTTTCCCTTAGTAAGAATGATGTGTTCTTATTTATAGAAGATATGAAGGAGCCACCTTCTCAGAATTCATAAGAAAATTATTTTCCTCCTCGAGGCTTTGAACTGTTTTTTCTTTCATAATATATGAATCTCCAATTGAATTAATTGCTATATTATCAACATAATTATATATCCACGTGACCTCCTGATCATGTAAAAGATATTTTTCTATGAGGGACATTTCTCCTTTTTACGTATAAAATAAACTTGATGATATCCCTGTAAACATAAATGTCAGTTTAAATTTTGAAAACAAAACTAAAAATATTTAAAATAAAAATAATTAAATTATATACACTAAAGTACATATCTTTTCCCTTAGTAAGAATGATGTGTTCTTATTTATAGAAGATATGAAGGAGCCACCTTCTCAGAATTCATAAGAAAATTATTTTCCTCCTCGAGGCTTTGAACTGTTTTTTCTTTCATAATATATGAATCTCCAATTGAATTAATTGCTATATTATCAACATAATTATATATCCACGTGACCTCCTGATCATGTAAAAGATATTTTTCTATGAGGGACATTTCTCCTTTTTACGTATAAAATAAACTTGATGATATCCCTGTAAACATAAATGTCAGTTTAAATTTTGAAAACAAAACTAAAAATATTTAAAATAAAAATAATTAAATTATATACACTAAAGTACATATCTTTTCCCTTAGTAAGAATGATGTGTTCTTATTTATAGAAGATATGAAGGAGCCACCTTCTCAGAATTCATAAGAAAATTATTTTCCTCCTCGAGGCTTTGAACTGTTTTTTCTTTCATAATATATGAATCTCCAATTGAATTAATTGCTATATTATCAACATAATTATATATCCACGTGACCTCCTGATCATGTAAAAGATATTTTTCTATGAGGGACATTTCTCCTTTTTACGTATAAAATAAACTTGATGATATCCCTGTAAACATAAATGTCAGTTTAAATTTTGAAAACAAAACTAAAAATATTTAAAATAAAAATAATTAAATTATATACACTAAAGTACATATCTTTTCCCTTAGTAAGAATGATGTGTTCTTATTTATAGAAGATATGAAGGAGCCACCTTCTCAGAATTCATAAGAAAATTATTTTCCTCCTCGAGGCTTTGAACTGTTTTTTCTTTCATAATATATGAATCTCCAATTGAATTAATTGCTATATTATCAACATAATTATATATCCACGTGACCTCCTGATCATGTAAAAGATATTTTTCTATGAGGGACATTTCTCCTTTTTACGTATAAAATAAACTTGATGATATCCCTGTAAACATAAATGTCAGTTTAAATTTTGAAAACAAAACTAAAAATATTTAAAATAAAAATAATTAAATTATATACACTAAAGTACATATCTTTTCCCTTAGTAAGAATGATGTGTTCTTATTTATAGAAGATATGAAGGAGCCACCTTCTCAGAATTCATAAGAAAATTATTTTCCTCCTCGAGGCTTTGAACTGTTTTTTCTTTCATAATATATGAATCTCCAATTGAATTAATTGCTATATTATCAACATAATTATATATCCACGTGACCTCCTGATCATGTAAAAGATATTTTTCTATGAGGGACATTTCTCCTTTTTACGTATAAAATAAACTTGATGATATCCCTGTAAACATAAATGTCAGTTTAAATTTTGAAAACAAAACTAAAAATATTTAAAATAAAAATAATTAAATTATATACACTAAAGTACATATCTTTTCCCTTAGTAAGAATGATGTGTTCTTATTTATAGAAGATATGAAGGAGCCACCTTCTCAGAATTCATAAGAAAATTATTTTCCTCCTCGAGGCTTTGAACTGTTTTTTCTTTCATAATATATGAATCTCCAATTGAATTAATTGCTATATTATCAACATAATTATATATCCACGTGACCTCCTGATCATGTAAAAGATATTTTTCTATGAGGGACATTTCTCCTTTTTACGTATAAAATAAACTTGATGATATCCCTGTAAACATAAATGTCAGTTTAAATTTTGAAAACAAAACTAAAAATATTTAAAATAAAAATAATTAAATTATATACACTAAAGTACATATCTTTTCCCTTAGTAAGAATGATGTGTTCTTATTTATAGAAGATATGAAGGAGCCACCTTCTCAGAATTCATAAGAAAATTATTTTCCTCCTCGAGGCTTTGAACTGTTTTTTCTTTCATAATATATGAATCTCCAATTGAATTAATTGCTATATTATCAACATAATTATATATCCACGTGACCTCCTGTTCATGTAAAAGATATTTTTCTATGAGGGACATTTCTCCTTTTTACGTATAAAATAAACTTAATGATATCCCTGTAAATATAAATGTCAGTTTAAATTTTGAAAAAAATACTAAAAATATTTAAAATAAAAATAATTAAATTACATACCATAAATATTTTTTACATAATTTTGAAAAATATAATTTGCCAGAATCATCTGCTTCAAATAATAGCTTCCAATAATTTGTGTTCTCCTGAATAAATTACATATCCTTTTCCTTGGTAAGAATGATGTGTCCTTTTTTGTGGAAGATATGAAGGAGCTAACTTTCCATAATTCATAAGAAAATTATTTTCCTCCTCGAGGCTTTGAACTGTTTTTTCTTTCATAATATATGAATCTCCAATTAAATTAATTGCTATATTTTCAACATAATTATATATCCATGTGAACTCCTAATCATGTAAAAGATATTTTTTTCTATAAAGGACATTTCACCTTTTTACTTATAAAATAAACTAGATGGTATCTCTGTAATCATAAATGTTAGTTTAAATTTTGAAAAAAAACTAAAAATATTTAAAATAAAAATAATTAAATTAGGTACCATAAATATTTTTTATATAATTTTGAAAAGCATAATTTGCCAAAATCATGTGCTTCAAATAACTGGTGGATATGAGCTTCCAATAATTTGTGTTCTCCTGAATTAACTACATATTCTTTCTCTTGGTAAGAACACCGACGAAGAGGGCATCTCGGTTAGCTCCCTCATGTTCAAGAGGTTACCTGTACCCAAAACTGACACAGGTGGGTAGGTAGAGAATACCTAGGAGCGCGAGACAACTCTCTCTAAGGAACTCGGAAGCAACCAGGATACTAGGTGTTCTCTTGGAACATGATTAGCGCTCGAAAGATTCTTAGGTCCCACGTCCTCTTGCTATCTCTTAGGATGTGGGTGAGGGCGTAGATGTACGCCATTTCGTTTGGATATAGTTGCGTGGGACTAGCTTGTAGCCATTCAACACCTCAGCATCATCGTCATGTCAATGAAGATGCTATAGATGCTAGCTTGTCGGTAGTCTTTCGAGCTTGTTATATTCCGCTTCCACCCTGACCTTGAGTTGGGAATTCAAGCAGAAGGTGTGAGTGGCGTTAAGGTCCTCGTGACGCGCCATTAGGCTTCAGTGATTGCTGTCCTACTCCAACTTCTCTATTATAGGCTTGGTTTTCTTCTTTGTCGTCTAATTTCAGAAATTGCTAGGAAAGGAGGGAAAAGAACAGTAGTAGGTGCATAGTTGCATGAGAAAACAAGACGTCATCGCGCCTCTCGCTCTTATGTTTATAACCCTGTGTGCCGATAGTGACAGGCAACCTAGATCTAATCTCAATCGTCTACTTCAACGAGCCACTAACAAGTACAACAATCAAATTATCGCAGCTTTTCCCTGGCGCATCACGCCTATCGTGTACAAATACCTCATATCTCTATCAATGCAGTTGATAGCGGAATGAAGCATAGCGCAGCACTGATCATACTCTAATAGATGAAATATCGATATAATTTTTTAACAAATATTTTCAGATTTTTGAAGTAATTCAATTGAAAATTTACTTTTATGCAATTATTAGATTGTATATCGAAAGAATGTAATTCAATATCTTCTTTTTAATAATTATTCCCTATACATAACAGAGTAATGAAATTCTCTTTTATAGAATAATTCAACTAATTACCTTCTCGTGTCTATCCTCTCTGACGATTTTAGTTAGAATTGATTTACACGAAAGTACCTTCTATTTCGGACTAATTCTAAATAAATCTTGTCTATTGGCCATCCAATAAAGAGTGAAATAAGATAAAATATTTTGCTATATTTTCAAAATTAATGCTACATGTGGTCTTTTTTAATATCTAATTATTAGAAGGTCTTAAATTTAAATTATATTATTATCATGATTTTTAATAGGGTGAAAAAAGTATAATGTCATGAAGTAAAATAAAAAAAAGGTGCCTCAAATTAATAGGAGGGACTTTCTTAAAAGCTTTTGTGTATTTGGCTTTGTTGGATTTATATTTCAAAAATGACATATTATTATTATTTTATTAATAATTTAAATTTATTATAAATTTTAATAGTTTTTCTTTACTTTGATGCAAATTCCGACTCCTTATTTGGCTCTTTCGGCTCTCTTCCTCCTCATCCCTCTCCTAGCGGAGGGGATCCTCCTTTTCCTTCCGATGGATTCTCTTCATCTTCTCCCCTCGATCTGAATCCTCACGTAGTTCCGCCATCGTCGCCATGTCTTCCTCTGTGACACTCGGCGGCTCCTCTAGCGCCGGTCGCGTCATAGGCCCATACCTCGACCGCATCATTAAGAACGCAGCGTGGCGCAAGCATTCTGCCCTCGTTGCCTCCTGCAAATCCACACTCGACCTCCTTGAATCCGTCGTAGACTCCCCCATCGATCCCGCCTCGCCCCTTGCCGGCCTCTCCGCCGCTAACGCCGACGCCGCCCTCCGCCCGTTAATCCTTTCCCTCGATGCGGCATCCCCCAAAGTCGCCGAGCCAGCCCTCAACGCAGCTCACAGACTCTTCTCGCTATCCCTCCTCCGTGCGGAGATCGACGATGTCTCCGCCTCCGGGGACACAGCCCCAGTGGCTACGCGCCTGCTTGGCTCGATCTGCGCCTGCGGTGTGCTCGGAGATGACACGCTAGATCTGGCCATGCTACGTGTCCTTGTCGCCGCCGTTCGATCGCCGGCGGTCGTGCTCCGCGGGGAGTGCCTCGTCCAGATCTTGAAGAGCTGCTACAATGTGTACCTGGGAAGCCAGAACGCTGCGAACCAGCTGTGTGCCAGGGCAGCCCTAGTTCAGATCCTCATGATCGTGTTCACCAGGGTGGAGGCTGATGCCATGGAGGTCGAGCTCAAGACTGTTTCTATCATGGATACGCCGGATCTGGCAGACAGAAGCTTGAGCGATTCTAACCTCGTGCATGTCGCACAGAATTTTATAAACGAGGCCATGGTAGGGAGCGAGATTGTGGACTTGGGAGTGAAAGTGCGGGAATCTGGAGTTGGAGAGAGTGATGATGCCGAGGGTGAGGCTGTGGGGATCAGTAAGACCAGGGAGGATGGAGTTCTTTTGTTCAAGAATTTGTGCAAGTTTTCGATGAAGTTCGCTGCACCAGGGGAAAATCCAGATGATCCTCTTTTATTGAGAGGGAAGGTGCTGTCTTTGGAACTGCTGAAGATTGTAATCAACAATGCTGGATCGTTCTGGCTTACAAATGAGAGGCAAGTTCAATTCTTTGCAGAGCGCATTTGATTTTGTAAAATTAACTGGAAACACATTATAATTTCTGTGGGTAATAAGGAAAAACGAAGAGATGCATTATACTTAAGAGCAAATCTATGCAAAGTAAAATATACAGTAATTATTATGGAATTTCAAGTTTTTATTTTTAGTTCATTGGGCATGCAGTCTTTAAATTATGCATCTACCTCTGTTACCTTTTTTACTGTAAGCTGGGTTTTTCCCTCATAAAAGGGTCTTGGAATTGTATTCTTCTTTTTATATCTTCTAAGAGGTTTGTGCAAATCATATTCACTTTTGCAGGTATCCTATATTTTTTTCTAGCTACAATCCTGTAGTTGTACTTTTATGGTGCAACATGAAGTCTGATGGTAAAACTAATTTTGAATTTAACCTAGAAATGAAT
Source organism: Apostasia ramifera (assembly GCA_019297695.1). Taxonomy (NCBI): domain Eukaryota; kingdom Viridiplantae; phylum Streptophyta; class Magnoliopsida; order Asparagales; family Orchidaceae; genus Apostasia; species Apostasia ramifera. The sequence continues at coordinate 56,889 of JAEMOT010001377.1, read as the reverse complement.
GTGCTAAAATCCTATAAGCGTAGTGCCTCTCTAGATGCATGCTACTTTAGATTTTCAATTTAGTCATCTCTGGAATCTCAGAATTTAATTCAGAAAATAGGTATTTTGGAGTGAATTCACTCAATCTAGGTAACGGGTGAGTGAAATCCTGGTGTGCTTGTAGAGCAAAGATACCATTTAGGATTGCTGGAAATGGTAATCATGCAAATATTAATCATTGATACTCATACCTTTTTGTCATAGTCACGAGGCCAGGAACATCATAGAAATACTATCCGATATCCTGATATCCAACCTATCTCCTGACCTAGCAACATGGGTGAAGTAAGGTAACCAATACCTCACTCTTTAGAATGTAAGGTGATTGCTGGGTCAATGTACCTTATGTACATTTCTAGAAGGCTATTGAAATAAGCGTTAGAAATAACCTATTGGAAGTATGAGTCATATGCTGGTCAATGACAATCACCCCCACTAACGTTTTATATTTACTTCATATCCTATACAAATTTTGACATTTAAAAATCAACTTTATTTTACAAATACATAAATTCTAACATTGAAAATCATCTTGATTTCAAATCCTATGTAGCTTTCTTTAAATAAAACAACATCATTTTACATTTAGTACAAATCTCAGCTTTCGTTTGGCCTTGTTGTATTGTGTGAAAAGTGTTTTGATGCATAGTAGTTTGAAAAAGTGTTTTTCTAAAAATTCCTATTAGAATCGAAATTGTTTGATAGAAACTACTATTGTGTATAGCTAATTGATGTTTCTAATAAAGTTTACATATATGTTGTTATTTTTAATCATATTTATATTATTAACAGATAATGATATATATGTTTGTATTGTTGGTATATTTTAGTATATGTATATTATTTTTTGTATGATATACTTGATTATATTTGTATTTTTAATTACTTGTTATTTTTAAATGTAATGGTTATATATATTATTGATAAATTGTTGAATGTAATAATAATTTTATGTATATTGTATTGTTATAGGTTTTAGGCATTGAGTAGTTGCTTTATGAATAATTATATGCACAATAATGACAAAAATAGTTATATATATATATAATAATAATTATATTTAATTGAATGGATTTTAATTATTTTACATATAATAAAATGTATAAGATAAATTTGTCTTAAATTTTAAAAGTAAAAGCAGCTTTTTTTGAAAAAGTTTATTTCTTTTAATTTTTCTGTCACAGCATTTTTTTAGCTTTTCGAAAGCTGAAATTTCTTTTACAATTGTTTTATCAAAGGTAGCTTTTTAGCTTTTAGCTGTATAAGAAGTACTTTTCTTACCAACAAGCTATGCCAGAGGCAACCTTAATATTAAAATAATTTAATTTTTTTATAATAATATTAAGGAAGATTTACATCTGTTACCCTTAAAGATCTATTATTTTTAGGCGGCATCCTCAAAGTTCATTATTTTTCGGCAGCATCTCTCATTTTGGGGTAAATTAACAGTCAGCACCCCATTTTTTAAGTTAGATAGGAGTGCTGCATGAAAATAATAAACTTTGAGGGTGACGCTTGAAAATAATGGGTCTTTGGGGATGACAGATGTAAATCCCCCTAATATTAAAATAATTTTCTTTTTCTCTCCATTCCAAAAACTACTCAAGCTGCCTAAAACCATACTACTATCATATAAAAGCTGAGAATAGTACTTTAGGCTTTATTTGACAACCTTTTTAAAGTTGAACCTGGTTAAAGTTGAACTCAAATGATAACATTTTATACTTGAGATTTGTTAAGGATGAAAATAAATTTATTTTCATCTTAGGATATTTGTATGATGTAAAATAAAATTAGTTTCATCTTAAAATGCATGCAAGGTGTGAAAAGGTGTTCATTTTTTAATATGATGTTTGTGTATAATGTGAAATATAATTAGTTCTTGTGTTGGAATGTGTGTATGATACAACCTATCAAGTTTAATACTAACTAGGTTAAATTAACCCACCAAACAAATGCAACCGTAAGAACAAACTTGACTAATCATCATTATTGTCAATGCATTTATTAAAATCATGAGTTTGGCTCTTTTGAAGACTCCTTCACAAAAACTCCCTGCTGGATTCTGCATGTGAATTTAGTTCTTGCTAAAGAAAGATTTAGCATAGCTTCTACCCAAGTTTGACCCATGCTTTTTTCTTAATTTCTGCTTGCAAAATTTTATATCAAGTGGAATTAAATGAAAACGCACTCAACACATAAATAAATTTTTTCAACTAACTTGAAGTCATAAAATCATTAAGCACAAACTTTTCCACACTGGTGATGCACCTTGATGGCTAACATGATGAATAGTCAATAATATTCTATCCTAACTTAAAAAAGGAATAGTTTTGGATCTGAATGTGGGTCAAAGACTTTCTACACCACATTTAATTCTTCACATTGTCTTTAGTATGTGGTAGCTCTTGCAAAATACTGTAGAAGATTTGATATTATCTAATGACTTGATGTAGGTCAACCCTTCCTTTTGCAGATTTCTAGGAGCTATCAAGCAGTACCTTTGCTTATCGTTGTTGAAAAACAGTGCTTTGTCAGCGATGAGTATTTTCCAACTTCTTTGTTCAATTTTTATGGCTCTGTTGATGAAATTCAGATCTGGTCTGAAAGGGGAAATTGGGATTTTTTTCCCCATGCTTGTCTTGCGTGTTCTTGAGAATGTGCTTCAGCCAAGTTTCTTGCAGAAAATGACTGTTCTCAATTTGGTGGAAAGGATGTCTCAGGATGCACAACTTATCATTGATATCTTTGTCAACTATGATTGTGATGTTGATGCACCTAACTTATTTGAGAGGTAAACACAAAGCTACACTATCAATTTACTGGAAATAACATTAATCACATGATTACTTCTTATTTTATGTTCCTGTAATGTTTTCTTGTGCCTCATTTGCTTAATTGTCTTCTTTATGAGACAAGCTTTAATAGAAATGTATTAAAGCACTTTTAATTCCATCAGATGCTTGCAGGATCGTCAGTGGCCTTGTAAAGACTGCCCTAGGTGTACCAGCTGGCTCCACAACAACTTTGTCGCCTGCTCAGGATGGTACGTTTCGAACTGAATCCGTCAAGTGTCTAGCTTCCACCATTAAGTCTATGGGAGCTTGGATGGACCAGCAGTTGAGAATTGGAGATTTCTCCCCAGTGAGTTCTGATTTTGATCATGCTATCGAGAACCATAATGCACTTAATGGGGAAGAGGGAACAACAATTGATGATGACTTACATACTGATGTGAACTCTGGATTGTCAGATACTGCCACCCTTGAGCAACGCTTAGCCTACAAAATAGAGTTTCAAGTAATTCTTCTTAGTACATAAAGTTTCATGATGATTTAAATTCACAGGTGTTGCAGTTCTCTGCATTGCATTTTTATTTTCCGTAACTTCAAACTAACCAATGCCACTAATTTCATGGCTGAACTGATTAATGCAGAAAGGCATTTCACTGTTTAATAGGAAACCATCAAAGGGTATTGAGTTTTTGATTGATACCAAGAAGATAGGTGGTTCTCCAGAGGAAGTTACTTCATTTCTCAAAACCACTATTGGACTTAATGCAACTATGATTGGAGACTTTCTGGGAGAAAGGGATGAGTTTCCTTTAAAGGTTATGCATGCTTATGTGGATTCTATGAACTTTGAGGGTATGAAATTTGGGGAAGCTATAAGATTTTTCTTGAGTGGTTTTAGATTGCCTGGAGAAGCACAGAAGATAGACCGCATCATGGAGAAGTTCGCAGAGCGATATTGCAAATGCAATCCAGATACTTTTGCCAGTGCAGATACAGCTTATGTCCTTGCATATTCAGTGATATTGCTTAATACTGATGCACATAACAACATGGTCAAGGATAAGGTGAGCTTACTGCTTTCTTATTCCCTTTAATAGCTGTGACATGTTTTGGAAGTCAAATTTCTTACACATTTATTATCCTCTGTCTAGATGTCAAAGGCTGGTTTCATTCGCAACAACCGAGGGATAGATGACGGAAAGGATTTGCCAGAAGATTATCTGGGTTCATTGTATGACCAAATTGTGAAACATGAAATCAAAATGAATTCTGACACTTCAGCTCCACAGAACAAGCAGGCTATCAGCATCAACAAGCTCTTGGGTTTAGATAACATCCTCAACTTGGTCAACTGGAAGCAGAATGACGAAAAAGCACTAGGTGCAAGTGACACGCTAATCAGACATATTCAAGAGCAATTTAAAGCAAAAAGTGGCAGATCAGAGTAAGTTACTAAATATAGAACTAATTGCTGAGTAAGATTGCTTAATAGGTTTCAGCAGTTTGAATATATGTTTTTGGTGATCCAGGTCTGTATTCTATTCTGTTGCTGATACAGCTATTTTGAGATTTATGATGGAGGTTTGCTGGGCACCAATGCTGGCTGCTTTTAGTGTGACACTTGACCAAAGTGACGGCAAGTTCGATACAACCCAGAGCTTGCTGGGTTTTCGATATGCTGTGCATGTTACCTCTGTCATGTGTATGCACACACAAAGAGATGCATTTGTTACATCTATAGCTAAGTTCACATACCTTCATTGTGCTGCCGACATGAAGCAAAAAAATGTTGATGCCGTCAAGGTATTCATATACTGTAGGATTGACTTTCATTTTCACTTGTTAGTACAACCTTTTGTAATTCTTAAAGATTGGCCAATTTTCTGTAAAATAGTTTAGAAGTATCTATGCCTTGGTCTATACAGCATTTTACTATACGAGTATCTGTGCTTTGTCTCCATAAATCTCATGTTTTTGTGTGTTTTGTGTTCTTGATGTAGCCTGGGGTTCACTAATGTGACGCTAATGCTACCAAATTAAGAATTTGTGCTATGTTGAGTCTAAAGATTAAAATAACTCAAAAACTCTAAAGTCTAAATACAAATAATGTGGAAGCACACTTCACGAATATGTAAAGAAACTTAACCTACACTTTATTGGACCAAACATAACGTTGGTGCAATGAGGAATGTGTGTATTCAACCATAAAAACTGGATGCCATGTGTAATACTTTCTAAACATGTTGATGTGAAATTATATATGCAAACTAGAGGAGTTTTAAACTTAAAATCTTGGGTTATGCCTTGTTTTACGAATCCACATGAGCGGTTTGGAAATATAAAGTTAATTATAGAGGATTAAGAAATTAAGAAATTTAAGCTAGAAATTTACAATACTCTGAATGGTTAACAAGAATCTAAGACTAACATATAGGAGCTAGCATAAAATAAGAATGAGTTTTTCAATCTGCAAAGATCAAGTAGCATTTTTCTACTGCAAAGGAGATGGTTTACAAAACATAAAATGAGAATACTCTATAATGAACCAATGAGTAAATAGAAACAGTAACTATGACATGTTCTACACCATTTAATGAACAAATGGGAAAATATGGGAAACATTAGATAGAAATTAGAATAAAGGAAATCGATGAAGCCTATCCACTTTAGAACCTTAACATTATTGTTGTAGTACGTTGGCAGCCACTCTGCCATCTACAGTGTGATTTGACTCTCGCTGTGTGGAATTATCAAGTAGAAGTCGTAGCTCACTACTCGACTCAAATCAACTCGAACAAATACCGTCAAAGCATCAATCATCATCATCTCATCCTTTTCTATCAACAACACAACTTAATATATTTATAGAAATATAAATCATAGAAACCATCTTTATTGTGGTAGTTGTGCACAAAACTACGCTGTATTGCGACTTATGATGACGTGGAGGCTAGCGTGGGTTGGAGGAGGCTGAACGTTGTCAACACATTTGAGATTGTGGTGAAATCCGTGGCGTCATTGAGATGGAGATGATGTTGGGCGCATAGAAGGTTGGTGTCGATCCCTATTTAGAGATTTTACATGTGTTAATTACACTCAAGTTGCTTAGCTTTCAACTCCATTACAAACAAGTCCACATATTTAAATTTGAGTCAATTCTAATTCAAACTCAACCTAATTAGATCCAATTCGAGCACAGTTGAATCAAATTGACTCAAATATAAATACAAGATACAATGGACATCCCCACCAACATAATGATAATAAATTGTCTAATAAATAACTCAAATAACAAATAATAAATTAAACTTAATGCTAATGGACATGTTCATCAAATCCATAGGTGAACTAATCCTGCTTTGCATCAATTCACCCTAGATTTAAATTGATTCGACTCCGTTAAAAAATTAGCGCAGAACTGCTCGAATAAACATCATGTATCCCAATAGTTACAATCCCCTCAAATTAGATAAGAACCTATATAACACTTACTCAAAAGTAAGTTTAGAATCTCATGATGTAGAGGACAGGTCACATTAGGAGGAAGAAGAAATTGCAAACCGGGATGTCAGCCTGAGGTCTATTGTGCTATGGGCTTCGAGATCAATATTGGCGATAGGAGTGAGTGAACTAGAAGATATGAGAAAGGACAAGGTATAGGCTTAGGAAGTGAATTAAGAAAATGTCATATAAAACTGATGCTCATGTTCTTAAGTAATGCTAGTCCATAAGTACTAGATTAATTCTCCTAAGCATTTTCCATCAAAAAAAAATCTCCAAAGCATTTTCCATCAAAAAAATCTCCTAAGCATTTGATAAGTCTCATTTTCTTAACCGTAAATTTTGAATTTCAAGTCATCACTCATCTTACATGTGAATTTACAACTTAGGGTGTGTTTGCTTGTAAGGTTAAATTTAAGAAGGTTAAAATTAAATTTGGATAGAGATATTTTTTTATTGAAAGTTGTGAATGATGTGAAATAAAGTTAGTTATTATATTGGGATATGTGAGGGATGTGATATAAAGTTAGTTATTATGTTGGAATATGTGAGGGATGTGATATAAGTTAGTTATTATTTTAGTAATATGTGTAGGATGTGAAATAAATATAATTTTTAATATTAAATTTTATTTGTGATGTGATATGCCTGGTTAAAATTAAACCAGGTTAATTTTAAACTTCTAGGCAAACAGGGCCTTAAGCATAATTTTAAAATACATTTCATTTAATTCTCCTTAGGCAACCATGCAAATGATATGCACAATATGGTGTTGCAAACTCACTAGTCTTTTATCACCCAACTAAAAATCTGATAAAGTCAACACATGAAAATAAACTTATAAAATGACTCAAAACGTCTACTAAATTGATTAGACACACGTGATGTAGCTAGCCTTCTAGAAATTACTCTAGGGTCTCGTTTGGTTTGAGCTTTTTTTTTGAACAAGAGAAAAAAAATATTTTATTTTTTAAGTTTAATGAGAGAGAAATTTATTTTAATATTAGAAAATGTGTAAAATGTGAAATACTTTAAATTCTAATATTCGTATTTGCATTAAATGTGAAATAAAGTTGATTTTTATAATTGAAATTTGTGTTGGGTAAAAAAAGTAGCTCCAACCAAACGAGGCCTAGAAGCAAGGCAAACCTAGCACATAAGTCAACTAGAGTCAAAGTTTTTTCCCCAACTGAGTACATCAGCAGCTATTAGGAAACTTACAAAAAGTGTAGGCATTGAAAAGGGTTGTTCCGCTTTATAAAAAGAAAAATGAACCCAATGCAATCAGATGTGCCTAAATGAGTGAATCCAAATCATAGAGAATCACGTAGACCTACAGGGATCCACTCGTAAATAAATTGGTTATTCCATCAGGGATGCGGCTTACCAGGAAATTTATCAAGACTTGAGTCCTAAAACTTGGTAAAATTTTAATATGCCTCAACCTTTAACCAAAATAGAGATATAGATCGGCCTTGAGGAAGGAAACATGTTACAGTCCTAAATAGTGAACTTGTTATAATTATCATATCTCAATATTCAAGGTACTAGCACGTGGAGACCTTCATCACCCTCATATGGGAAGACGAAGTCAACGTAACCTCCAAGATTTTGGGTGATTGCTAAAGATGTCATGTCCACCATGATGGAAGGATAAGTATTGAGATACGACTCACTAATGAGCTCATCCCAAGTGTGACATCACCTATTGTGGGAGGATAAGTAGAATAAGTATGGACATTATCTTCCTGTACTCTCCTGATAAAAGAATAAGTAGGGACATTTTTTGCCCATACTTCCGAAGCACAATAGATATCAACTTTTCTCCTATATAGAGACTCGTGAACATTAGTGTTCGATAGGGATTATGATAGTTAAACTCATCGTAGGGATCGTACTCCTTGTAGGGTTGTAGTTGACATAGAAGTCATATCTTCTACTAGGTGAAGATTTTTTAAACTTGCCTTTGAGGTATGATAATGACCACATATGCACGGGAGATTGAGATACATAATTCAGAATACCAAGTGGTTATAGGTAAACTGAGTTTCTCTTGATCTACATCTCCATAACCTCGTCATATTTATAAAGTGAAGGATGAGATTGATACTGGTTATCTAGTTGCTCCCTAATAAGAAGCAACATTTTAAACTTAACTCTGATACTGTAGGGTTGACTATGAGGTGATCCTGCCAAATTTTGGATGTGTGCTATGTTTAGTCTAAACTAACTATGTTTAAAATAACTCAAAAAATCTAAAATCTAATTGCAAATGATGTGAAAACACACTTCATAAACATGTAAAGAAACTTAAACTTAACTTCATTGGACCAAACATAACCTAGATGCAACGAGGAATGTGTGTTTTCAACCATCAAAACTAGATGCCAAGCGTTATACTTTCTAAATGTGTTGGTGCGAAATTGAATGTGCGAACTAGACGAGATTTAAACTTAAGATCATAAATGTTGCCTTGTTTTACAAATCCACAAGAGCGATATGAAAATTTAGAAGTGATTATAGAGGATTAAGAAATTTAACTAAGAAATTTAGCAAACTTTGACTACTTAACGAGAGTTTAAGACTAACATATAGCAGTTAGCATAAAGTAAGAGTAGACTTTCTCAATCAACCCAACAAGCAGAACATGGAAAGAAGACACCAACAATTCATTAAGGAATATTGGAAAATTTCATGAAAGATCAAGTAGCAATTTTCCCAACAACAAAGAAGATAGTTTACACATCAATATATACTAAGAATAGTATAAAATGAATCAACCAGCAACTAGAAACAATGACTTAACATGTTCTACTCCATATAACGAAGAAATGAGAAAAATATAGGAAACAATAGATAGAAACTGAAATAAAAGAAATCGATGATGTCCTTATAGAACTTCAACCATAGTAGCAGGTTGACAGCCACTCTGCCATCTTACGATGTGATTTAATGCCCCTGCTATAGAAGTCACAGTCCATTACTCGACTCAAATAAGCTCGAAAAAATCACTCTTAAAGCATCATTCGTCATTTTATCCTTCTCCATCAACAACGATAGCATAATATATATATATAATGGAAGGAAGGGTCGAAACCACCTTTGCTACAAGCGATTGTGCGTGAACTGGGGTAGGACGCGATGTGCAGCGACGTGACGTAGTCGAAACCGGTGAGATTGTCACGATAATCATAGTGTCATTGAGATGGAGATGGCATTAGGTGTAGAGAAGGCTGGTCTTGATCCATATTTAGGGATTTTAGATGTGATAATTGCACTTAGGTTGCTCAGCCTCTGACTCCATTACAAATAGTGTTAACTATTTAAATTTGAGTCAATTGTGATTTGAATTTAACCCAATTGGATCCATTTCGAGCACAATTGACTCCAGTTGACTCAAATATAAGTACAAGGCACATAGTGGGAATTCATACTAGGGGTACAACTCGGTCGATTCAGATCGATTCTAGGCAAACCTTAAACCCAAACTAATGAAGGTTGGTTCCATAATTTGGGGAATCAGAATTGAATAAAAAAAATTCAGTTTGGGTCTAGTTTGAATCGGGTTTAAGTTTGATGCTAGGTGTTATTTGACAACAAATTAAGGAGGTGGTTCTAAAATTTATATTATATACAAAAGTATTCAAATCCAACAACAACAACAACCAAGCCTTAATCCCACTAGGTGGGGTCGGCTACATGAATCATTTGTTTCCATTGCCCTCTGTCAATTACCAAATTCTTATCTAAGTCTAAGTAACTAAGATCACTCCTTATAGTTTCTTGTTATGTCTTCTTTAGTCTTCATCTTCCTCTTTGTACATGGGCAAGATCCAATAGCTCGATTTTTCTAAATGGAGCTTCAATCGGCCTACGGTTTATATGTACAAACAATCTAAGCCGATTTTCTTTAAGTTTATTCTCAATTGGTGCAACACCAACTTTTTTTCGGATGTATTCATTTCTCATTCTATCCTTTCGTGTATATCCATACATTCACTTTAGTATCCTCATTTCTGTAATATTTATTTTATTTGTATGTTTTCTCTTTGCAGGCCAACATTCAGTACTAAATTACAAATATAATTATGATGCTTATCCAATAAAATTTGAATGAAAAATTTATTATGCATATTTTTTTTGAAAAGTTTGGGTTTAATAATAATTGAAATATAATAAGATTAATAAATTATAAAAAAATATTTTTATTTAGTGAAATTTATATAATCTATCTAAGTTGTTAAAGTGCAATTTAGGTTATGCAAATAAAATAATAGTATTAATGGAAAAAAATAAACTTTAAATCTAAATGAGTAAAAGTAAAATAAAATTTTTAATCTTTTCATAATATTATAAACTTACTGTATTCGTAATAAAATGAAAAACTACTGTAAGATTGATAAACTTAAGAGTTACTAATTATTAAATTGGTTATTCAGTTTACTTTTGGTTCCTGAATGCTAGAATCGAGAACCAAACCGACCCGAGGCAAATTGATTGGTTTCGGTTCAGTTCTCGATTTTTCAGGTATTTTTGCACACCCCTAATTCTCACTGATATAATGACATAAAAAATTGTCTAATAAATAACCCAAATAGCTAATAATTAAGTAAACTTAATGCAAACTGACATCTACATCAAATCCATAGGTAAACTGATCTTGCTCTGTGTCTATTCTGCACTTTAGAACTGATTAGCGAACGACTTATATTGTGTAAACCATGCTTTTGTCTCACTTTTGCTAACTGAAATTTTTCTTCTTATTTTTAGTAAAACTTGACATGAAATTAACAAAAAGTATAACATTTTGGATGATCTGTAAGTACTCATACTTAAACTGTAGTTTATGGAAATCAGATCAGTAATGGTGATTTAGTGAGTTAGGTGGTAACATCAGCCATCATAGCCTTATCTTAATTATTTGGTTTGGTTTAATTCATTTTCTCCAATTATTAGGTGATAAAATAAGTTACAGTTATTAGTAAACTAGTTGCATTCTCATACACACAAGGAAAACAAACAAAATGAGTACTGTAAGTAGCTGTTCCCAGCCTTTTGTTTAATTTAGAAGGTAATTCTGAGACCAAGGCCCTTAACTGGGCACTACTCTTAACTTTTTAAAATGAGGCTCCGGTGAGCACTTTTCTTTTATCATTCTTTTTTATTTTTAATTCATCACTTAGTACAGTTTTGTAGTGACCTATATTAGAATAGAGGAAACAGTGGAAATGAGGATAGTTACAGAAAAGACATAGGGAAAAGAAATATGAAGTGTTGAAGAACAAGCAAAAAAATGAAAGAAGATATGTAGAAACCATTATCAGTTTCATTATAAAGAAAAAGCTAATATAAAGAGAATAGGAGATTGAAGCATTAATCATCCATACTTCTCACAAAAGAATGTACTAGTTGACTTAAGTGAAGTTATTAAGAATGAAAGGAAGTTATAATATAGATTAATGAAATAAAATTATTTTATTTTAAACGTAGGACATTTTGGAGCACAATGGGAACATGACTTTTCATCTTGTCTCTGTACAAGTACGAAGTGGTAGACTTAGCCGATTCACTAATTGAGAGCTTGATACTTTTTGATATTGAAACCACTATGCTATTCTAGGTATATTATTTTGTACATATGACATTATCCCATAAGAAACTTCAGATGGCTGAAAGATTTTATGAAAATTACTTCGTCTTAAGCAATTCACAAAATTAAGTGCACCATGGAAAGATTTACCAGTGAGTATGACTTCCCAAATTTCAATTAATGATTTTGGAATTAGTCTCCTATCTTTGTTTGACCAATGTACATCCTTGGTCTCCTACCACCTTGATTTTTGAAGTGAAAGAACTGCAAACATAATGCATGTTGTTGTCAAGGAATTATGGACACTTCTATATATCCCAACGTATCCGTTATGTCATGTCCTTCCATATGTAGACTCTGCTTCTTAGGTGTGTTCATAATATTAAGCAAAAACTATAATAAAATTATATAATCACATAGAAATATGTTAATACTATTTGGCGTGTCTTGTTGTATCTGTATCCTGTAATTTGAGAAGTTGTCGTGTTATACCTCTGTGTCCTTGTATTGTTCCCATGCCTCTTAGGTTGTTGTTCAATGTTTGTTGGGCAATTGTAGAACTGCATAACACTGAGGTGAAATGTAATTGTGTATTAGTAAGAATGCTTTACTATATGGAAATGCTCTGAATGTACTATATCAAAATACTCACAACGCAGGTACTGTCAGATGTTTGGAGAAGATACAAAGGAGAGAAACTGCCTGTAAATCTAGAACATAGAGTGAATCTTGGTGTTTTTGGAGTTTTATCAGTCAACGAGAATTATTTCTATAGTTGTGCCAAATGCGTATTAATACTTAAAGAGAGAGAATAATGGTTCGTATTGTCATTTATACAAAACACTTAGTTGGGTGAAAACCGTGCAAATTTCTTGCATATTTTGGTATCATTTGATTTCTTTACCATGTTGTCACTGCCATGAAAGAAAATCACCTGGCCTTTTTTGTATTATAAACAGGCTATATTGTCTATTGCTATTGAGGATGGAAACTACTTGCAAGAAGCATGGGAGCATGTGTTAACGTGCCTTTCACGATTTGAACAGCTGCTGCTGTTGGGAGAGGGTGCACCAACAGATGCTGCCTTCTTCTCTGTCTTCTTTCCTGAGCCAGATGACAGGTTTCAGAAGTCTCCACGTGCTGCAAACTTGAAGAAAAAGGGAAATACTCTCCAAAACCCAGCTGTAATAGCTGTTGTTCGAGGGGGCTCTTATGATAGTGCATCAGTGGCACCTAATGTTTCAGGAATCGTCTCTATGGAACAGATCAACAACTTTATTTCAAACTTACATTTACTAGATCAAATCGGAAGCTTTGAGTTAAATCACATTTTTGCTCATAGTCAAAGATTGAATGGTGATGCCATAGTGGCTTTTGTACATGCTCTTTGCAAGGTTTCAATGGCAGAACTGCAATCTCCTAGAGATCCTCGTATTTTCAGCCTCACAAAAATAGTGGAAATAGCGTAAGTTTTCTATTCTAGTGAAGTCATTATCGATACAATATCATGTAGGGAAGATATTTTGAAATGGAAATGCAAATACATTATGACGTAATTGTTCTACATGCATGCAGGCATTATAATATGAACCGCATCAGATTAATTTGGTCTCGCATTTGGAATGTTCTTTCCGATTTTTTTGTTTCAGTTGGTTTATCAGAAAATCTTTCTGTTGCATTTTTTGTGATGGATTCACTACGGCAGCTAGCAATGAAATTTCTAGAAAGAGAGGAGCTGGCTAACTATAATTTCCAGAATGAATTTCTGAAACCTTTTGTAGTTGTCATGCAGAAAAGTACTTCTTCAGAAATCAGGGAGTTAATTGTTCGATGCATCTCTCAAATGGTATTGAGTCGAGTTGGTAATGTGAAATCTGGCTGGAAAAGTGTTTTTATGGTAAGATAAACCATCCTCTTAATGTCTAGGCCTTTTGAATATACATTTCGGTACTTCTATCCTTTTGCATTTTGCCCTCTAAGTTTCTACTTAATATGACATACTCTGAAGCTCTGAAACATGGTTAATTTTTATTAATTTTTAGGTCTTCACTATTGCTGCCGCTGATGAAAGAAAAAATATAGTTCTATTAGCTTTTGGAACCATGGAGAAAGTAGTTCGGGACTATTTTCCATATATAACTGAGACAGAGACAACCACTTTCACGGACTGCGTTAAGTGCCTCATCACTTTTACAAATAGTAAATTCAATAGTGATGCCAGCCTTAATGCTATAGCATTTCTTCGCTTCTGTGCTGTTAAACTTGCTGAAGGAGGTCTTGTTTGCTATGACAAGAACACTGAATGTGGTCATGCAAATGGAGTTGCTCCTGAGGAGAATATTTCGAGCTGTAAAGATGATTTTGTTTATTTCTGGATTCCTTTACTTGCTGGTATGGAAATTTCAAATTTTAAGCCTTCTTCTTCTAAGTTATCTTTCTTGCCTTTTATCCATGTATTCTTATTTGAGACTTAAAAATCTTACTCTCTTTCCAGGTTTGTCCAAATTAACCTCAGATCCCAGGCCAACTATCCAAAAAGGTGCTTTGGAGGTACTCTTTGACATTTTAAAGGATCATGGGCACCTCTTCTCAAGCACATTCTGGATCAACATCTTCAAATCTGCTATATATCCTATATTTAGCAAAAAACGAAGAATATATGATGCCCAACATGTCTCAGCTGATAATAGCTCAGAACAACTGGAGGAAGAATATTCAAATTCTGAAACAGATGCAGTGGCTGCAGGATGCTTAGTTGACTTATTTGTACAATTTTTTGATGATGTGCGCTCTCAACTTGTCCATGTTGTCGAAATTCTCTCAAGTTATATAAGAAGTCCCTTTAGACAATCTGCTAGTACTGGTGTGACCGCTTTACTGCGGTTGACTGAGCATCTTGGAAGCAATTTCTCAGAATTAGAATGGAGAGATATCTTATTTGCTTTGAATAGTGCAGCCATATCTTCTTTTCCTGTTTTCACACAGGTTGTTGATACTATGTCTGTAGTTGAGATACCTGATGAAACCCTAACCTACTCAGATGGTGGAGAATATTCAGATCATGAGCCAGTCATTGATGATGAAGAGGATGCTAACATGGAGAAAGCATCATATGCTATCGTGAGATTGAAGGGTCACATCGCTGTGCTGCTCTCTATTGTTGAGGTAAGCTAGTTAACCTTGACAGACTGCATTTATTTCTTGAAGATTTTATGGTCTAAGCTCTTTCAATTTGAAAAGCTTCTAGCTTGACCTAGAAGGCAACTTTAAAGCCTTGTTTCATTGGAGGTCAAAAACCCCCCAAACTTCTCAAAAAATATTTTTATTAATATTTTATGTTTATTTCATATTATACATATAATTAAATATCAAAAATTAATTTTATTTTAATTCTTATACAAATTCCAATATTAAAATTTAACTTTATTTCACATTTAACACAATTCTCAATAATAAAATATTTTTATTTCACATTATAATATTAAATTAATTCTCTCTTTGACTCTAAAAAAACTTAGCATCTCAAAATCACTCCAAATAAGCGCCTAAATAAAAGAGCAATGTTATATTGCCCCAACAAATGACCAAAAAATTTCTAGGTCCTTTGTTTATTATCTTTATCCATTGGATGAGTGCATTGCTTAATAGAGAATGACACTCATCTAATGAATAAAAGCAATGACCAAAGGTACTAGAACTTTTTTGATTATTTATTGACATTACATAGCATTTTCTTTAAATGAATTAGGTTGATTTTTGACTTCCTGTTATTAATATCATCACTTTACGATGATGAATTATATGTAGCACAATAGATATGTAATTAGTTGTATGGTGAAAGCTTTGAATTCTTTCGCCATAAGCAATTGCAATTCCAAGAAAGTATTTAGGACAACTCTCTTGGTGATGAATTCGCATTCAAGATGATCATTGACTTCAAGAATGCCAGTTTGAATGCTCCCAGTTAACAAGATGTCATCAACATGCATGGTTAGGATCTGGATTGTTGATCTAGCATTAGTATGTTCAATGAAGATGGAGTAGTTGGTTGTATTGCTTTTGAGACCAAATTGAGGAGCTACTTTGTTAAATTTATCAAACCAGACTTTTGGGCTATGTTTAAAACCCATATATGGCCTTCCAAAGCTTGCATACGCTAGTCTCCCTTGGAAGTTTTTCCATAAATATAGTTTCATAGAGATCATCATATAGAAAGATGTTACTCATATCCATCTGTAGCATTGTCCAATTTTTATTAGTTGCTATCGATAAGAGAAACCAATAGAAGTCAAATGAGCAACTAGAGAAAATGTTTCAAAATAGTCCACACCATATATTTGTTTAAACCGTTTGGCAACAAGTCTTGCTTTATAGCATTTTATGCTGCCATCAAAGTTAAATTTCAGAGTGCACACCCCAAGAGCAGAGAAAACAATCACCTATGTGTTGTGAGAAATAAGAATGAGCATCTCATAAAGATTTTTTATGCTAAAATTTGAAGGGCCTTGTGATATATCCTAGGAATAGACAGAAAACAGAGACAAGGCAAAGTAGTGTAAGGAATGAGATAAATAATCATGGGTCATGTGGGAGTATAAAGGATGTGTTGTGCTTTATTTACGTTTATGTAGAGAATTGAAGATCAAATTCCTTTATATAATGCAATTTCAAGATTAAATGAGGATATGTCATTGGTAGAAGTATAGGTGGGAGTTGGAGGATCCTCCAAACAATAAGATGCTAGTACTGTTGTCACATTAGGTGGATGATTCAGTTGAGTATATACCTTCAATATATAAGCAAGGACAACATGTTCTAGTGAAGGTTATGGCACTGAAGAGTTAGTGACTGAGGACAAGTGATTTTTTCTAAAGAAATAGCGAGTATGCTCAAAGAACATGACATTCATAAATACATAAAGATGTCGAACTATAGGATTCTAGCATTGATAACTTTTTTGTGTCCTAGAATAACCCAAGAAAATACAAATAGCATGGGTGATAATTTGCAAAGACCTGGACGAAAAGTGTGGACAAAACAAAACACCCAAAAATCCTTGGGAGTGATAGGAAAGAGGGGTTTTTTCGAATATAGCATACAGAAAGTAGAAACATTCCTTAGAGTAGCTATAGAGAGCCGATTAATTAAGAAACATGTAACTAAAATGGCATCTCCCCAAAGGGCTTTAGGAATATTCATTTGAAACATTAGTGTGCCAGCAACATTAAGTAGATTATGGTGCTTGCATTCAGTACCATTCTTTTTAGAAGTGTATGCACAAGAAGTTTGATGAAGAAACCCATTAGTAGAACAAAATAAGGTGAAAGAAGTTTACATATGTTCTCGAGCATTATCCGTAGGATCGAAGTGGTCAATTTGAGAATTTAAAAACTATTCACACAATTAGAAAAAGTTAGTAATAACAAGTAGGAAATAAAATGCGAAAGCGATATAGTAGAGGCAAACGATATACATGGTTCGACACCTCTCTATGTCTCTACATCCAAGGCTCGAAGGCAGCCCAACTCAATCTACTAATTACAATCTCTTTTCACTCTACGGTAATAGAGAAAGCCTCTTACACCACTATGTAATGATCTTCCTCCTTTATAGATCTCAATTATCTAGAAATCACATATAATCTCAATTTCTCTCTATTCTTGAAAAATTATTGCAATATAATCTAAGAAGAATAGAAGGAAGAATAAGAAAATAAAACAATATCACCTAATCAATCTCTTTTTACAGGATAATAAACTACAAAGGATCTCCCTTGTTTTTAAGCACAACTACAATATCTTTTCGAAATGTCACGAGACAAGAAGAAGATAACTTTTCAAAACTTTTTCAAAGAATTTAGAACAATTTTTGTAATCCAAAAGTCTTTTATCCATTTAGCCCTCAAAGGTTTTTTTTTAAAATATAGAAGAAATAAGCTCAAAATAGGACAATAAACACCGACAATATGGTTGACCAAATTCAGAAATTAATTATTTATAGAAACCAACTGAAATCACTTGTGTAGTCTCTAGTTGACTAGCTGATTAACCACCAAAAATAGTAATTTCTTCCATTAGTTGACCACCACGACTGGTTGACCACCAAAAACAGTTATTTCTATCACTGGTCAACCAAAAACTATTAAACAGCTCTGTTAAGATATAAACAAATAAAACAAAAATCAAATTAACCCAAAATAAAATCAACTCATCTCAAAACACGATCTAATTAATCAAGCACTTGCTTTGACCCAATTGCATATAAAGATCAATATTTTAATATTTTCTAACCAAAATAAAATCATCAAATTTTGATCCATTCGATCTTTTTGATTTGGCTTTTGTTTTTTAATTTATGCATCAATTTTTGATCCATTCGATCTTTTTGATTTGGCTATTGTTTTTTAATTTATGTATGATTGTTTCTTACTTCCTTAAACTCAATATTCTTTATTCATAAATTTATGCAATCACAACAATAAAAACTTTGTTAGTAGCATGCTACCTTAAATTATTGATCAAATATCAACACACATTATCACAAAGGAGGAACTAACAATCTTCTCCTTTTTTACTTAAAAAAAAAACAATCTCCCATTTTTTGATATTTGACAACCCAAATTAAGTTAGATTAGAATAAAGAGAAATAATGGTATACCAAAGTATATGAAAAAATTAGATTCACTACAGCTCTCTTTTAAACAATCTTTAAAATATATGTATAATTTAAATTCTTGTTTCTCTCCCCCTTTGGCAAATGTCAAAAGGGCTTCAAAGATGATTTTAAAATAAAAGCTACCCTCACACATATATTCTAATTTAAATTTAATCAATGTGAACATGCATGAAAAATAAGTAAGAAGTATTTAAGGTGCACACTAACTATTTCTCAAGTATCTATCAGCCTATAATTTATATGTCTAAATTATCTAATTCGACTCTCTTTGAGGTTATCTTTAATCGAGGTTACTCTAACCTTCTCACGGATATAGTCATTTTTCATATTGTCCTTTCACATATATCTACTCATCTACCTAAGCATTTTCATTTCTGTAATACTTATCTTATTTGTGTATTTTTGCTTTGTAAGTTAACATTCAACATCATGTAGTATCGTTGATCTTACAACTGTTCTATATAATTTACCTTTTAAGACTTAGTAAAATTTTTTTATCACACAATATGCCAAATTCATTTTTACATTTTATCCATCCTGCTTGAATTTTGCTAGTAATATCACCATCTATTTTACCATTATTATGTATGATTGATTTAAAATATCTAAATCTCTCGCTCTTCTTGATAGCTTGATTATTAATTGTCATCTCCCTACTATAAGACGACTTCTTGATAACTCTTCGTATATTCAATTTTTGATCTGCTAAGACGAAAATATTTAGATTTTAATGTATTTTTCCATAACTCGAGCTTCGTCTTAGCATCTTCTCCAGTCTAATCGACGAGGATAATATTATCTACAAAAAGCAAACACCATGAAACGTTTTTTAAGTGTCTACTTAAAATCTCTATAATCAATGCAAAAAGATATAAACTTAAAGCTAAACCTCAATGTAATTCAGCTGAAATAGAAAAAATCTTAGTCAAACTCTCTTGTATTGGAACACATGTAATAGCCTCTTTATGTATGTTCCGGATACAGTTAGCATTCATCAGTCACATAAGATCAGTTTTCTTTCAATATTCTATTGCCTAAGTTTTATAACTCTTCTTTTAAAGATATTCTTATTCTCATTCTCTAGATTCTACCATCAAGTTCGAAGATATTGTTTCTGCTCACTATTCTTTCTTTAGCTTTTCATCTTGAAATCTGAGACTATTAATTGATGTTGGATAGTCAAGTATTCACTTGGAATGACTTTACAATTTTTACACTTCAAACAATCTTATTTTTTTGTAAGAAAATAATCAATTTGCATTGTAAAAGACTCATTCTTAGGGTTAATATGCTCACTCCTTTTCATAAATAAAACATTAGTAGTTATAAAATCACAAGTTTGGGAAAGCTCCTAAATAGTTTTATCCTCATTAATTTTCTCAAAATCATACCCGTCATGAATGTTATTAAATTCCTCAGTAGCACGTCAACATATCCGTTTAGATCTTCAATACATATCATTTTCTTCCAAAGTAGTTCTTCTAAATCATTCCAAAATACTTTTTATATTTATATCCAAACTTATTTAGAGGGCATAAACACTTACAATGTTAATAGTCTTCTAATTTATTATAATTTTTAAAGTTATGATTCTATCCCAATTTTTTTTTATTTTTATTATATGATCGTTCAAATCTTATCCAGAATTATACTCATTACATTCCTAATTTTATTCTTACCAAAGTATCAAAACTTGAAATCTAAGTTATCAATTTTTTTAACTTTTCTGCTATTCATTTCGTTTCTTGTAGATAAAGAATATTAATCCTCCTATGTATCATAAAATTCACCAACTCTATTAATTTACTTGTTAGGGTGTTTATATTCTAAGTTCCTAGCCTTATTCTAAGTCTTGTATCTTAATGTTATGGACTAAGCTTTTTTGCTTACATCCAACTATGAAGTGAAATCCCTTACTCATTTATCACTACACTCAAGCGCTAATGTAGCAGTCGTTACACATTTTATCGTATTCTGGCAATACATCGCGTCGTTTCTATAAAACACCATAGCTTTAACGTAATTCTTAAAGGATTCATATTATGTTTGTTTAATAAAATTTTATGTTGGCTGTCAAATGCTTAACATAACTCTCTGTGTTTCTCAGCTGAGACTTTGGACCCGGCAACAATGCAATATAGTCTAAGAAGAATAGAGGAAGAATAAGAAAATGAAACAATATCATATAATCAATCTCTTTGCACAAGATGATGAACAACAAAGATCTTCCTTGTTCCTTAGCACAAGTATAATATCTTTTCGAAAAGTCGTAAAGAAAACGTCAAGTGAACACCATAGGGAGAAGGTAATCTTTTACTGTGGCATATAATTGTAAAATAAGTAGAGAGAGATGGAGAGGAAGACAGATTGAGGGAGAGCGTCTGGCTTCATAATAGAGAGAGATGATGAGGTTTCTAAGTCTGGAGGAAGCAAGATCATGGCTAGTGACAGGAGCTGCGAAATGATGGCTTCAGAGTGAGCCGGACAAGAGAGAGAGAGAGAGAGACGTTGCATTTGTAACTCCATAGAGATTACTTCTCAATACGATTTCTTGAAAAAAAATTCAAATCCAAAGGGTATCTCTGGAAACGCAAGACAGCCAATAAGAAATCTCACGAAATCTCCCGCCGACTTTTTTATCAAATATTTCAATCAAATAAGAGAGAGAGAGAGAGAGATATCTTGAGACGCTTTCCATCTTGATGTTGGAGTAGAAGTCTAAAGGGAGGTGGGGAGGGGGGAAGAGGGGGGCAGGGCGGATTAGAGGATGGCTCTCTCTCTATTTGTTTCTCCTACTACCTTGTACTTCATGATTATCCCTCTAAAGTAGTGGACTCAAATTTGAATATGAGGGAGATCATTCTTTCTTCACATGCTGTGCCAAACTTACATTACATTGTTTGTACTCAAGCTGTTTCATTTTGCTAATTTAATACTTGTCTTTCTTTAAACTCATCATTTAACAAAATGTATTTATTCAAAACTATCTTATTTTTCGTTCAAATAGATTCACCGAAAGTTATTTGAGGTGCATCAGAAAGTATTCTCAGCAGCTCATATTAGTCTTTTCTTGGATGCTTTCTCATCCATTGCGTCCCACTCTACTATGGTGGTTTCTGAAACTTTCTTGCTTGAGCGACTGGAGAGAGCCTGTTCCCTTATAGAGATACCTGATCCGCCTGTAGTTCCTTTTGAGAATGAATGCCATCAGAGTTATCTGAAGTTCCTGCAGTGTTTACTCGTGAATAATGCTCCTCTTCCTGAAGACACTAGCATCGAATCTCTTATAGTTTCTGAGTGCGAGAAGATGATACAAATGTATTTACATTGTGCCGGATATACATCAGCGAAACACGGTACAGAAAATTGCCTAAAGGTACACTTGGTACTACCCTTGGTTTCAGCAAAGAAAGAAGAATTATCTGCACGAACTTCTGTTGCGGTCTCTGCAATCAGAGCATTTCAAACTTTGGACAGCCACACTTTTCGACAAAAATTATCGCGAATTTTCCCATTGTTGGTTAATCTTGTTCGATGCGAGCATAGTTCCAGGGAAGTGCAGCAGGTACTCTGTGATATTTTTCAATCATCTATAGGCCCTATAGTTTCTTCATTGTGAATATTTTCTTGTCTTCTTTTTATAAAATATTCTGCCAATTTTATGGTTCACTTTAAAGTGTTGATTTTTTAGTAGGCTCATTAGTTGTATTATTTTCTTGAGAGAAGAATATCCTTTGTCCATTTTCTTGAGGTTTATGTTTATATTATTGGTTTTATTTCTTTTGAAAGGAGAAAAGGAGTGAATTCAATTCTTTTCCAAATTGAAGGGCTGCATTTTAGTATACATTTAGGTGTGTTTGTTTAGCCCGGTTAATTTTACCCTTGTTAAACATGATCTTTCATGAGATATTTGTTTAGGATATTCAAAATTTTGGAATAAGGGTAAAGTTAATCCATAATCACATTTTGATTGCTTCCCAAAAAAACTTTTTGATGCTTGATTTTGATAAATTTATTGATAGATTTTTATGGTCAACCCATTATTTTAAAAATCGAACCGGACTGGTTCGTTTAACTATTTCTATAATCTTTCTTTGTAATTACCTTCAAGCAATCTTTCTTGGATATAGTGCAACTTCATCTAGTTCTTGTTGGAAGTGCTTTGCATGTCATTAATCTTCATAATTCTATTTCTTCAGTCAAAAAACAGTTCACCTATAGTATTATCATGAATACAATTAAAGTTAACTAAACTAATGCATCCGTGGATGTTCTCCTAGCCTAGCGGGGTAAAGTAGGGAATCCCGAGTTTGAATTCATACCACTGCAATTTCAAAGGAATATAAGGAATTGGTCCCTTAGTAAAATCAATATTAGAAAAAGATAAAAAAAAAAGACAAAAAGAATTTTTATATTCATATTTTTATTTTTAAATTACTTTTATTTTCTATTTTTTTTGGCAAATAGATCCTAGGACACTACATTTTACTAATCATGCAATCTACTCTCACCTTTTGTTACATTGTCAACATATCTAAGTTCTTTTTAATCAAAAAAGGACACACCTAAGCTCTCTTATAAAAAAATAAATAAAAAATATACCTAAGCTCTCGTGTTTAAATTTGTTATCATTTTTAATGAAATGCTGAACTTATGAAGGTGCAATGACTCAAAATCGCTCTAGTGCAAGTATTATATATGAGAGTAAGAAGACATATTACCACTTTATCAATATAGATTGCCTTTGTTATCGACGATAGGTGTAAATCTCAGAATTCATTGTGTACTAATATAGGCAAGGGATACAACTCTTTGATTAGATAAATAAGGAAATGGTATTTTTTTTACATAACATGAACTATTTTTTGCTTGGTATAAATAATTTTTTGATAAGTATAGATATTTTTCTATTTGGTACATATATTTTTTTGTATATATGCACTCATTATTCCAAAATGCTTATACCAAGCTAAAAAATATTTATATTAAGTACAAAATATCTATGTTAAGCTATAATGTCTATATTAAATATAAAAAAGTCTATACTAAGTAAAATCGATTCATACTGAATGAAAAAAATTTTAAACGATATTTTGATGTCATCAAAGGTGCGGTGCATCATGTGGGCCCTGGCCACCAACATGGTGCCACATGGCTCCCTAGTATTGAGTTTTGAGTAGCTTAAGCTGTAAGTTATATGAACTCAATAATTTTTTCTACAAAAGTCTACAAAGATGAGTAACTATATTAGTGCAAAACTTGATTAGACTAGTAACTAAATGCAAAAGTAAAGATTGAACATTGAAAAGAGAATAAAAATGTATTAATTAATAGTATTTTATGTCATCAAACTACAGACTTTTATTCATGTTTAAATAAAATATTACTAGAACATAATAACATAAATTGTTAGAAATGCATCCTTGACAATACACAGCAAATCAAAGGGTATCAAAGGGTTGTATCTCTTGCCTATAAAAAGAGAATTAGATATTGTCATTGGTTTCGATTAACACTTGATTCCGAACTTGGATGTCCTACTCTTGTGCTTGATTGTAATATCCCATAATCGAAAAAGGCGGAGCGTAGCAACTGGGTGATATTTTTTTTAAAAAAAGTTACTGTTGCAAGAAGCAGCTTCTAGGGTGTATAGAAAATTGTGAGACTAGTGATGAAAACTTATGTATTATCTTTATTTTTATGAATATATATATATATATATCAATATACTCACTTTCTATTCATTTGATATAATTTTAGTTTTTAAAATTATATTAAACAATTTGATAAATCAAGAAACTTCATCTCTCATATATTTTAAAATTTTCGTTGAAATATCATTCAGTCTTATTATTTTTTTACAATTCAACAACATAAAATCTCTCAAACTTTAACTTTACTAGTTTGTCAAATGTAAAAGCACGTTCTGTTTCCTTTTTCAATACTAAGTTCACTTAAATTAATTAATTTCTTATAATTTTTGTTAAAAATTATAAGAAAATAACTCATTTATTTATATTAAATATTCTATTTCTTAAAAAGTATTTTTTAATTTTTTTCTTTAATGTATTTTATTTGAGTTAATTTTTTATTTTTTTATCACTTACCTTTGCAAACCTATATATATATCATGGTACTTCATCTGCCAATCAAGGCTAGTGGAGTGAAGGCAGCTATACCTTTAGCTTCCCAGCATATTTCTTCTTCTTCTTCTTCTGTTTCTTTTTTTTTTTAATGCATGAAACAGTCTTTAAAAGAGTTTACTAACTAAGACAATATTTGTTTAAAGTTTGTCTTCTGTCAGCACCTTTAAAATTTTTTTTCCACATTAAGAATAACAAAAACGAACTTACTAGTTTTAATATTTGATATTATACTACTACTCAATATTTTAGTCGATCAATTTTATCACATAATTAATTTTTAACTTTTATCCCATATTATTATATAAGTAAGCAGTTATAAACTATATTGACTAAAAAATAACTTACTACTTGATCTTTATGGTACTTTTTTCATCAATTTGATTCTTTATCTATAGAATATGGTATATAGGTCATACATATTTCCTCTGATATGCACAGTAGTTTAGTCAAAAATGAAATCGAAAGCCTATTTTTCGATCAAGTTGTTCTTGCCCCACTTGAGCCCTCCTGACTTCGTAGAAGGCTAGAGGCAAACAGCTAAATTTGGAACCACGGATTGCAGCATTATGCCAGTGTCATGCCGCATGGTACCAAGTCCATAGGAGCCGAGTTGTTGGCACCAAGAGAGGGGTCACCTATATGATATGATTAGGCTTATTCCATAATTAAGTTTGGCTAATCGCAATAGCAAAGTCTTTCTACCTTTTCTAGTATCCAACTTTATATATGAATTTTCAAAGGACACATTCTTTGTATTACAAAATAATTTTCTGAACTCCTATTGATACACTTTATATTTTTCTTGATTTTCTTTATTTTTTAACTAACTTTTATAATAATTTTTCTTATATATCTTGTTCTACCACCAAGCATATTTATTATTTAAAGTCTTTTGTTTAGATTCTCTAAATATATATTTTATTATCTTCCAGATGTAGTTATCAACCTGCATCCATATTAGATTTATTTCCCCTTCAACATCTTATTGCCTAAGTTTTAAAATAATTTTCTTAAAGATATTTCTATTCATATCCTTTATATCCAACCATCAGGTTCAAGGTTACTATTTTGGCATCCTTCTTTTAGAACTTATCTTATAAATAATTAAATATTTGTTTTTTTTTTTAACTAGAAATTAGTAAATCATAAAGGCATAAACTACAAAAAACTCCAAAATTATTACTTTTTTTATTAGTATCCTCAAAATCTTATCGTGATCATTATGAATTTCTCAGCTATACTTTTAATATGATAATTTAAATCTTCATTGAACATCCTTTCTGTTGAGATATCCTTTAAATCAATCTCATTCAGATTATTTTAGATTTTTTTTTTATACTCCTATCCAAACATATATGGGGGCATACATACTTACGATATTCTTAGTTAGTCCACTTATTATAATTTTTAAAACTATAATTACATCGTTCTTCTTTTTGTATTCACTATGTTATCAGTTAAGTTCTTATCTAAAATTATGTTCACTACATTCTTAGTTATATTGTTACTTGCGTGTGAAAGTTTGAATCCCATCTATTAATTTTTTTGACTTTTATTTCGGTCCATTTTGTTTCCTAAAAATATAAAATATTAATATTTCTATGAATAATGATATTTACTAACTCTATTATTTTACCTATTAAAGTGCCTATATGTTAAGTTTCTAGTCTTATCATAATATTTTAGACTAGTTTTGTTACATGCGTTCATCCACAATACGAAAATCTTTGTTCACTTTTCACTATACTAGGGTGTCGATGTAGTATCCATTATATATTTTCACTATATTCATGCAATACAATATGTCACTTTCATCTTTAGCACAACTTTTTAAAAAAATATATGTTATAATTATTCAATAAATTTAACACTGGCTATCGGCTATTTAACGCAATATTTTATTTTTCACATTTGGGACTTGAGACTCAACAAATGCATATTAGCGGAGAATATTTTACTATAGGCTAATCTATACAATACCTCAAATCAAAGGACTACTCTGCTTAATTTAAAAATAAAGAATAATTTATTTATACGAGCAATTTAAGGGGATCATCCTTTAAAATTTCATACTTTTGTATTAATATCTCAAAATTAATTGGGACAATTACTTATATGTTAAAAAATTAAATAATATTTTTTTTCATAAAATTTGAATTATAAAAAGGTATGTATTTAAATATAAATATAATATTTTTAATTTTGTGTGATATTTATGTAAATGTCTCAAAATAATTTTATTGTTGTTTTTTTGGCGCCAATCCTGTCCACATGCTNCCCCCTCTCTCTCTCTCTCTCTCTCTCCCTCTCTCTCTCAGAGTGACGAGTGACGACGATACTGCGATGTTCAGGGAGAAGAAGTGGAGGGGAGATTAAGGTAAACCCTAACCCTAATTGTATCCCCTGACGAATGATGTCTTCCAGCTGCTGCGGCGGGCTAGGGCTGAGAAGATTTTCGCCTTTCTATTCGATCCACCGGAGCTCTCGGCTACTGCTTCTACCCGTTTGCCTCCGCCATGCCGTCCGTTTCCGGTGCATCCTCGACCCGAGGCTGGCGGTGTCGTCTTCCCTGGGAACGGTCGTAAGTGCCGGCAACGCGATTGCGGCGGCGGCCGCAGCTGCCGGAGGCTCCGGTGCGGCTCACGCGGGGGTGACATCTGCACTGGCACATGTCGCGGTTACTGCTGTGGCGATCGCTTCGGGGGCTTGCCTCTCCACCAAGGTCGATTTCTTATGGCCCAGGGTGGAGGAACAGCCCGGTAAAGCTTCTACTTTCTTGGATTCAGACCTTCCTGTTTCGCGGATTTTCCATTTGGCAAGAGTAGAACGTCTAGTTCATTCCTTGATCTTTTATTTCAAGTTCATGCGTGGCTAGTGATTCGCTTGAAAGGTTGTTAGCGGCGGAAATTGACCTGGGCTTTGTTTTATCCTTGAATGAATTTTTGGATGTTAGGTTTAGTTTTCTTGCCCGTCATGCTCAAAAAAATGTCGTTTTAAGCGATAATTGTGACTAAATAAACTTTTAGGCTATTTTTGGATTCATATTTAGAACCATCGAAAGAAAGGTACCATTCTTCAAAGGATTAACTACAGATTTAATTGCAACATTATTGTAATAGTCATGTTAGGATGACCACAACAGATGCTAGTATATTCTTCAGTGTGTCTTTGAAACTGATCTTCTCCGTTAGAAATAATATTTCAGTGTACATGGTGGGCTTTGCAATGGCATTTTCAGCATACTTTTACATGATTGTTCTGCAGTCTGATATTCTTTCTACTTAAAATGCACTTTGACTTGTGTTAAGGATGTGAGAAAAAAGGCCTCATTCTTCTCTTGGCCATCTTCATTGTACACTTATGATTTATACACGTCTTTGGGATTATGTCATACTTACATCCAGGTTTTTAATACTCTCCCTCAAACTGGTGCATAAATATCCTAAAGTCTTAGCTAATTATATATATACTCAATCCTTGTGCCTCTCAAAGAATTAGTTAACAAATCTACTATTGGATCACTTGAACAGACAAAAGACATAATGACTTTCCTACACGAGTTTCCTTAACGAAGTGTAATCAATCTCTAGAGCTTTATCCTCTTATAAAAGATTGGTTGGAGGCGATATGCATAGCAACTAATTTTTATAATACAACTTCATAAACTTAGATTGTTTAAAGCCTAATCCTTGCATCAATTGCTTTTGTTATACAAGCTGCCATTTACTCTACCCTAGCATAAGAGACCTTGCTACCAGCCTACTACATTTTTTTTCTTGCTTTTCCAATATGTTAAGTTCCCTTATACTAGGATACAATAGCTTGAGGTGGATCTTTGATTTGTTAGAGAACCTGTGCAGTTAGTATTTGCATATCACATGCTGATGGGTGCGGTCATGATATAAGAATCTTTTTCTAAGAATGCTTTAAGATATCTAAGAATCCTCAAAGCTACCATGTAGTGGCTGATCACACTAACATCAAATGAAACATCAAGTATGGTTACAATAAAGTAGTTAAGTTTGCCCACTAATCTACGATTGCCCACTAATCTACGATATTGCTTTAGATTAGGTATCAGTTCCCACCATTTGAGCACCAATTTAACATTAGGATTCATATGAGTTTTAATTGGTCTAGCACCCAACATATTAGCCTTCTCATACATTCTATAATGTATTTCCTTTATGATAAGTATATGTCTTCCAATGAGTGGATAACTTCAATTATATACTTGTAATGATTTAGTCACCGTACCATTTGTTTTACTGTGGAAGGTGAAGGAATGTATAAACTGGAGTTGGAAGTGACTCAGAGTCCTGAGATGGTTTCGAGTTCATATGCGCACTAGTTAAAAAGGGAGTAAACATATAGAAAGTCATGTTGTCTGAAATAAAGGCCTGATACAGCTCAGGGAATAACAACAATACCTATATTAGAGTTTAGAGTTCCCCAGGAAGACACATTTTACTTATTGACGTGGCATCTTTTCCCCACTAAGGGGATAGTAGATGGACAACACAAGTGCAACCTAATATATATTAGAGAAGACTATAAATTGTATCTCTAAGGAATATGATAGAGGTTGGGATCTGATCATAAAGAATTAAGAAAGCATGTGATTGATAAGATATCATGCTGTGAGGACTGTGCTGTACTGTAGAGGACCCATGTGAATTAGTAAGGTATATGCAGTCTCAAGTAAATGCCTATTTTTTTGTTCAGCAATACTATTTTGTTAAGGTGTATCTAAACAAGAAGATTGATGAAGCATTCTCTGACTTAACTAATATACTGAAAGGTATCTAACAAGTACTCTTGTATTATCATTACATAAGACATGTATGGAACACCAAACTATAGTTTAATTTTAGCACCAAAAAAATGAATATAGAAGACAACTCAGAGTATTCTTTCATTAAGAATAGCTATATTATTCTTGAATAATTATCAATGAATGTGATTGATAAAGTATTTGAATCCTAGTTTAGAAGTTACACGACTATAACCCTAAACATTTAAATGAACTAAAACATATGATGTTAAGGCATGCTTATTGACTCGAGTAGGGGGAGTAGGTTTATTGTGCTTTCCTAGTTAACAATACGGATACTCTAGACTTATAAGGAGACAAAGATTAGGAACTATATTTTATAAATTTTGCTAACTAAGGCTCCCAAGATGATTGTAAATCTACACTATAGTAGCATCACCAATAAGATTTGAAGATGAAGGATTTATAACCAGATGCTACAATCCTTGAGACCTATACCTTGTGTCAATCACCTTTCCATTCTGTGAATTGTAAATGCAAACATACTTAGAGATGAATGTTATAGAACAATTCAAAGATTTCATGAATTTACTAATAGATGACAAATTGATGAAGGTTGGCAGGTATGATTTTGAGAGGTCGTCCAATTAGGGAGACCTAAGTGCTTATTGGCCAAATTACACTTGGGAATGTTGGTCAATATACCCTAATTAGTTCTAATAAAAGGAGAAAATCTAGGAGAATAGGGTCAAGAAAATATTCACAATTTAAGTTTTTTCAGGTTCTTGTTTCAAGATTCTTCTAACTTAAATTGTTCCATCGTAAGATGAATGTACTAGAAAAAACTCACAAAGAAAATTTCCACATGTAACACACTTAAAATGAGCTGCAAATCTCATATTTTATGCCATAAATAAAACCAAGCATAGATCTTATCTCTTTCATTTGTAAAACATGGAAACTAGGAGATTACTAAGCCATGCTTCAAGTATCCAATGGATAACTTGCAATTTTGAGAATTAAACCACATAGAAAACTTCGAAAATAAGTTCTTTCACTAACATAAAGTAGAACCACAAGAGAAGTACATAAGGGTTTCACAAAGGATTACAAAATTCCAACAAACTGAAAGCAAGAGAAAATATGAAAGGGACCTAAATCTAACAGATTCTTGGTGCACGGTACCCCCAACCATACCAAGATGGAAGAGCATAACACATCTGTCTCCTTTGGAGTGTTAGTCACCTGCCTTTGCTCTTCCTCTGGTGCCTTGACCTGCCTTCCTTCTCAACACTCTTGTGGTGGTGAGCTTTGTAGAAATTACTCATAAATCATCATCAACTCAACAATCATCATCCGTGAACGTCGTCCCTTCTAGAAATTATAGGTGCTTTCCCTTTTTTTTGTGTCGATCATAACCTCCCTCAACTGCTGGAGAAGTGGAGGATTTGAACTTGAATTGCTAGATTTGAATCTCGAATTGCATGAAATTGTCTATGAAAGAGTAAGAACTCAGCGGGTAAAAGCCCCGCTGAGTTCTTACTCTTAGGGGAGGACTTTAATCTATTAAAAAATTGAACTTATGAAAACCCAGTCGACATAATCTAAAGAAAATATTTTCTACGTAGGGGCTGGGGAAAGCTTGAACCCAATTCCTACAGTGATGGATATAAGCGCAATTGAGATTCCTGGGGAGTTAGATCGGACAGTTCAATCCGGTTGGGATAGTATGATCCTATAGGTCAATTGTTTGTTTGGATAGTCTGACCGATTGTAATCTAAAACCCCTTTATGTATGCATCTACATACACAGTTTCTTTTATATGTAATGAATATATTACTGATGGCGATCCACCCAAGCATTGAAAGAATTATCGGCATATTTATTTTGGGTACAAGGAAGGCGGAATGACTAATTTTTATTTTGTATTTGTCACTGAGTTATATATGATAAATTATTTAAATATTGATTTTTTTAATAATATTATTTAAATATTAAATATTATAACAATAACAACAACTAAGCCTTTATCCCACTAAGTGGGGTCGGCTATATGAATTCTTTATTTTCATTGTACTCTATCAAATAATAGACTTTTATTTAGCTCCAAGTATGTAAGATCATTCATTATATTTTTTTACTATATTATTGTCTTCCTCTCTCTTTTTACGTGAACAAAATTAATAATCTAATTTTCATTAATGGAGCTTCTATTAACCTATAATTTATATGTCTAAATCATCTAAGTAGGCTCTCTTTAAAATTATTGTTAATTAAGGTTGCTCCAATTTTCTTGCTGATATAATCTTTTCTTATCTTATCCTTGCGTATATACACACTTATTCATATTAGTATCCTTATTTCTACGACACTTACCTTATTTATGTGTTTTTACTTTATAAGCTAGCATTTAGTATCATATAGTATCACTGATTTTATAATTGTTCTATAAAATTTACCTTTAAATTTAAGTAAAATATTTTTATTATACAATATTTCAGATGTATTCTTCCAATTTATCCATCCTACGTGGATTGTACTTATGACATCACTATCTATTTTACTATTATTTTATATAATTGATTCAAGATATCTAAAGCGTTTACTCTTTCTGATAATTTGATCATCAATTGTCACATCATCGATACGAGTGTTTTTTATTTACTAAATATACACTTTATATATTCAATTTTTGATCTACTAAGATGAAAATTTTTAGACTTTAAAGTGTTTCTTCATAACATGAGTTTTGCTTTAGCCCCCTTTTTAGTTTTATCTATAAAGAGAATATTATTTGCGAAAAGCATACACCAAGGCACCCATCTTCAAGAAGTAAATATTTAAAATATTAAACATTTAAAATTTAAATAAGTTTTAAAATAATTCTATTAGTGTGTATAATTAGTAAGAATTTTTTTTAATTATTATTAGTCTAGAATTTCTCTAATTTAGTTGAGGCAAGTTGGCTATAAATAAGGATTCTATTATTGTAATTAGGGACTTTCAATGATTTAAATAAAATTCTCTCTAATTTTCTCTCATTTATTTTTGTCTTCTTTTCTTTCTTCTAATTGTTCATCCCTTTTTCTATGTATATTCTTCATCATTTGCTATCAGAATTTTAATATTTAGTATTTTGCATCCATTCTGATGATTTGCTCGCATGCGTATCTCGCTGGTATGCCACCCGCAGTCGCCCACACGCTGGCAACCGTTACATGCAAGTGGCTTCCAACTCCTAATCACACGCTTGCACTCACATGAGCATGCCTGCTCGCACCTGCATGTCAGGATGCTTCGATCGTGCTTGGCTGCTCCGACCCATGCCTACCCACTGCAGTCCGCACTTGCCTATTCCCACTTTTGTCTGTCGGAGCACAATGCTCTATTGTACTAATGATAAAGAATTCTATGTCATTATATAATCATTTGATGCTGGAAATTTTATTTTGTTCCTATAGAACTTGTATTATTTTTTAATAATTTAGCCTTGCATTATCTTCAGTCTTAAAAAAAGTTGAATTCTAGGTTAGGTGGGTAGAGTTTCTTGTTGAGTACACTTTTGTGCTAAAACATAAGTCAAGTGTAGAGAATAAAGGTGCTGATGGCCGTAGTTGAGTTGTCGGAGTACTTTATCGCATGAGAATTGAAGTCATTTGATTTAATACACTTAAAGATGAGTATGAATCTTGCCAGGATTTTAGTATAATTTTTCAGTTGATTTACAAGTATGATCGGCATGATCATGAATATTTTCTTGTTCATGATGGAAACATGTTTAAAGGCACACAAATTTGTATTTCTTGGACCTCACTATGAGATTACCTTATCTGAGAAATGCATATTGGGGGACTCATTGGACATTTATGGCACGATAAAATAATTACTTTAGTTTCTGATAGATTTTATTAGCTTAGTCTACGTAAAGATGTCTCTAGTGTGATTTCTTAATGTCGTACTTGTCTGACTACTAAAGCTAATAAGCAAAACATAGGCCTGTGCACATCCTTGTTGGTACCTCATGCACCATGAAAATATTTGAGTATGGATTTTGTTTTAGGATTACCAAAAATGCTAATGTTCATGATTCTATCTTTGTAGTGTTCGATAGATTTTCTAAAATGGCACATTTCATTCCTTATTGCAAGACTAGTGATACGTCTCACATATCTAAGTTCTTTTTTAAGGGATGCTATTAAATTACATGGCTTGCCCGATTTAAAGGTTTCTGATAAACATGTCAAATTTGTTTCTTATTTTTGGAATACCCATTGGAAATTGTGGCATTAAGTGTAAACGTTTTTCACAAATGGTCAAATTGAGGTTGTTAACCAAAATTTAGGTGATTTGTTGAGATGCCTTGTGGGGAATAAATTTAGAAATTGGGATCTTATTTCACCTATTACTTAATTTGCTTATAATCATTTTGTTAATAAATCCACTAGTAGTAGCTCTTTTAAATGTGTATATGTTTATAAATCCCATGCTCCACTTGATTTTGTTCCTTTATCTTTTGATTTATGTATTTCTGGCTTTGCTGAATCTTTTACATGTCGTATACATGAACTTTATACTGTGATTAAACAAATATTTACAAGTAATTCTGAATATAAACTTGTAGTTGATGTTCACTGTAAGGCTAAAAATTTTAATATTGGTGATTTGTGATTGTTTGTATTCTCTGTGAACGTTTACCAAAAACTTACTTCAAGAAATTCCTCACAAAAGCTATTGGCTCTTATCCTATCTTTGTTAAGCTTGAACCAAATGCTTATTTACTTGAATTATTTAATTGTATAAATATTAGTTTTGTTTTTAATGTGAAAGAGTTAATACCATATCGAGGCACATTTGGGCAAGTTGCTTTACTTAGTCTTGCTCCTGCAAGTATTTCTATTCTAAAGGTTCCTCTACTATTTCAGTGCGAAGATGAGATTCAAACTATTCTTATTGATGAAATTGTGAGCCCAATTGATAGCTGATATTATTGTTATTTTATATAGTGGATAGGTCAGTCAACATCTGATGTTACTTGGATCACTAAGGACAACTGCAGAAGACTGAACCCAACTATTGTAGATTCCTATCTGTACTAGTTTTCTTCAATCAAGAGGGCATGATGGCGATCCACCTGAGGATAAAGAATTATCAACATACTTATTTTAGGTGCAAAGAAAGGCGAAATAACTAATTTTTATTTTGTGTTTAACTTTTAGATAATGATAGTTTAGTTAAAATTTAAATGAATTTAAAATAGTTCTAATAGTGTAGATAATTAGCAAGAATTTATTTTTAATTATTATTAGCTTAGAATTTTTATAATTTATTTGAGGGAAATTGCTATAAATAAGCTTTCTATCATTGTAATTAGGAATTTTGAATGATTTGAATAAAATTCTAAATGGTTTTCTCTCATTTTTTTTGTCTTTTTTTTTTCTTTTTTTAAATCATTCCTCCATTTCTTTATATATGTTCTACATCAATTACCTTCTCATACAACACAATGCCATCCAGATAAAACTCCAATAACATAAACATCAACCTAATACAATATATTACCAACGCAAACAACGTACAACTAAATAACACAAAAAAGCTCAACTAATCAAAGGATCTAAAGGTAGTGACAGTCATTGATGCGGGCTATGTGGGGACACATAACAAACTGAAGGTGAACTCAAATAGATAAAAGATTTAGGGTAGTGGCAATAAGGAAATATGAGTAATACTACAGTTTCCTTTTACTAATTAGATAGATCCATCAGCAAATGTGATATTTGTGTGGCAGGGGGGTTTTTTGAAATGGGTGGAAAAGGAGATGTTACTAGATATATACTCATCGACACTCGAATCATGAATCCAACTAGTAGATCGAGAGAGGTGGGTTGCAAATGTATTTCCTCAAGCCATAGTGTTTAGTGTTTACAGGCTGAGTTTTCCCTCCCTGAGAAGCTTGTAACCTTAGTAGCCTCAAGTACTTAACGAGAATAGAGATGATAGATCTTACATTGGAGGGTTGGCTACCAAGAAGTCCAACACAAGTATAAGGTATTTGTACTTGTTGGTAAGGAGTTGACGCTACAAATTCCTACTGCATGAACTGAAGCGCATAGTTCTTTGATCTGTTATTCATCTACAACATTTTATTAAGAAAAATGTAGCACCAACTCGGAATACAAACAGTGAAAGTAGGGGTGAAATTACAACGGCACTATAGATAGTGCGAGAGATCGTGGAAGACTTTAAGATGGATCTCCAATTCCAAAGCTCCATTCTAGGAGATGAAATTCATGTTAACTAATGTAGAGGAAGAAGAGAGACCGAAAGAAAGAGATTGCTGAGTAGAGGGGCAAATGATGTGAACGATGATCATGAGCTGAATTGTCAATGCATCTATTTGAGGTAGAGGAGACCTACAACACAATTGCAGAAGGTGCAACACAATTGATCACACTGCTGGCGTGGGCACTGATGGGTGGTTGCTGTAGAAACGGAAGAGACACAAAAGTTGGAGTGCTGGGAGTGAAGGGTTGTTCGATAGTCAAGGAATCCCTGATGAGTCTAGAGTGGCTTAACCCCTTTTGCTTGGTGAGTGAGATTAGGTAGATGGGACAATAAGAGTGTTGAGACCCGAGTGGATCAACTCAGGCATTTGATTTCTCACGTGCATGGTGAGTGGGCTGAGCAATGGGTTTAGGATCAGCTAGGAAGAATGTTGAAGAGCTTTGATACAATGTTAAATACCCGAGAAAAAGCATCACATTTATTCTGGCGGTTTCTATCGTATAAATACAGTCAAGGTTTATACAACTTGTACATAGGTCTTTATGGTAATATCATAATCTCATTTAAGTCTTTAACAACCTGAAAAGAATATCAACTTGTAAACTTTGAAGTTACTTTCTAGAGTTTAGATCACTATAACATTGTCGGCAATGCAGTAACTTGGATTCTTAAGGAAGTCCTTTTGAGATTAAGTTCTACCAAATGAAGTCTGCTGGATATTTTGCATGTGATGTTTTTCTTAATCATATCCTTCATTATTTTAGCACAGATTCTCTTGTCATTGATGGTGTAGATGTAACTGGGTACCAAATCTTTAGAGATGCTGAGGTAAACAGGTTTCTTGCTATATACCTAATTTGTATCTATTCCTATTATCCCACACAAATGCGGCTATCCTCTTTTGTAGGTGTTAAAGGCTATTTCATTTGCTAGAAAAGCTCATTTTGGCCAGGTTAGGAAGTCTGGAGAGCCTTATGTTGCTCACTGCATCCACACTGGAAGAATTTTAGCTGCTTTGGTCCCATCAAGTGGAAAGCGGGTATGCACTTTTTCCTTTACTGTTGTCAAAGGTTTTGCAGTTCTCTCATCATCGATACCAGTAAATGTGAGATATGTTGTTTTGACTACATTGTAGATTGTGCATCCCTGCTTTGACTTTGTTCTGGGGTTTGCTGGATTAATGTTCTGATATATAAATACTATCTAATTTCTTATTCTTGAACATTCAGAATTTCAATAGCTTAATATTAATTCTGAAGCATGTATTTTCATTCAGGCTGTAAACACAGTTGTTGCTGGGATCCTTCATGATGTAATAGATGACACATTTCAAAATATCAACAGCATAGAAAATGTATTTGGCTCAGATGTTGGTCATTTAGTTGCAAGCGTTTCAAAAGTAAGCTACATCAATCAGGTATGATCTGTCATTCTTGTCATCCTTTTCCAAGAGAAGTATTGCAGCTAGTCAAGAAGGATACAAACCCAAATAATGAGCAGACCATCCCTTTCTTCTCCTAACACGAAAACTAACTTCCTGGCCAGAATATAACTGAGAAGGTTTCTTTCATATGATATTTTATATGTGCATTCAAGTTTTTCTTGTGGTGGCCACAAGGACACCATTTTTTTTTAATGAAATCTAGGACACTATGCTAGTTGTGCAGTTAATAATTAATCTTTCCCTTATTAGATTCTTTTTAAAATTCTGCAGTTGTTGCGAAGACATCGCCGGAGAAGTATAAGAGAAGCTTATCTTAGTCCTGATGAGGTTAGATATCTTTACCTATACTTTTACAGATTACTTGGGCCTTTTATATTTTATATATATTTACTCTACTTAGAATTTCTCTAACCTCTGCTTATAGGTTCCTGACAACATCAACAGATCAATTCACTTTGTAGCTTTAGGCATGTATAATACCCTCTAATTGCTAACAAAAAATCGAAGAATGTGGCTTTCAATTTATGGTATTTTTTGTTTTGTTATCATTGTATCTCTGATTACCAACTGAACTAAAAGCTTAAGCTTTTATAGATATTCTTACACTCCTCTTCGCACACAAGATAATTTGCTTTGTAACATGGATTCAATTTGGCATAGTCATTTTTTGAGCTTATACTAGAGATAATTTTTTTTGAGGGATTGGGGGTTAGGGGGAGGGGTGATTGGTAGGGTTTGATTTTGATATCTTTGGCTTTGATACATTGTAATATCTAGTTACAACTTAGATTATAGCTCAGGAATAATTTTATATTTGGTATATTAATGTAAAGTCTCTAGGGCTACACCATGTTTAATAAGAGATCCAAAAATTACCTTTTTACTTCAATACTGTTGTTATGACATTTTGTAGGTCCTATATTTTACATGTTTAATATTTTGGGGTCCTTTTAAATTTGTTTTTCCTTTCTACTTTTGGGCTAGCTGGGAATTAAAAAAATTTGTACCATTAAACAATGCTTAATCCAAAGTTTCCTTCCACCTTTCTTATATAACTACCATCCCTCACATTTATACACATCACCAATCCTTGACATGCTACCACTTGCTCGGGCATATCGTCAACTTCTTTGCCTGAGCATATTGCCGGAGACCACGCTGGAGATTATTGCTAGTGAAATTTGACTGTCAGCTTGGACGCACTCTCACACTGAAAAATGCTTTGAACCTTGCTTCTCTGTTGCAGTTGATAGCGTTGGTTTTTGCTGTTGAATCCATATCTCAGGAATGAGTTATAATTATTAACACTCTAGCAAACATTGTGCATGTACACTGAAGTTCAAGGATATTATTTGTGTATGCTGAATGAAATGTGCACTGATGGTTTTGCAAATGGAAAAAATCCAAACTAATTATTTTGCACTTCGCAACTTAAATTTCAATTTTTTTGACTGGTGGGAACCAGAAACAGGGAGAAATGTTCAATGCGATATGGAATTTAGTTGGAAATTCAAATATGCCGGACAAATTTTTAAAACGATCAATATATTAAGACAAGTGGGTGATCAGGAATTCAAAGTCTGAGCTAATTGAAATGTGTTGAATGTAGGAGAACTAATGCCATATAAAGTCATGAATTGTGTATTTTCTTGTTTTGGTGAATTGGATCACACGTTGTTGCTATGTTTAAATGAATCAATACATACGTAAGACTTCTATGTAACTTTTTAAATGCAGTATGAATGCTGTCTTAAAGCATTAACAGTGAAGGATTTGATGTCTAAACTGAAATGCGATAAAGCAACATCAAAGCCGTAATAATCAGGTAGCATGGAATCGTAGTATGAACGCAGTTAACAAAAAGCATTAACATTGCACTGAATGCAAACTGATATTTAAGTAATATAAATATACTGTCAAAGTACGTACAATGAAGTGATTAACCTGACATGCAAACTGAAGTAGGTAGCATGAAACAGGTAGCGTGAAAAAAAAAAGATGTATCATGAAACAAATAGCATGCAAAATGAAACAGACTAATTATCATTCATGAAGTCTGAACAACTATACCTATTTATAAGAATAAAGGCGATGTACAAAATTGTGCCAATTATAGAGGAATTAAATTAATGAGTCATACTTTAAAACTTTGGGAGAGGGTGATCGAACAAAGGTTACGCCATAATACTAAGATATCAGAGAATCAGTTTGGTTTTATGCCAGGTAGATCTACTATAGAAGCCATTCATTTACTAAGAAGTTTAATGGAGAAATTTAAGGAGAGAAAGGAAAACTTACATTTGGTTTTTATTGATTTGGAAAAAGCTTATGATAAAGTCTCAAGAGAAGT
The DNA here is from genome assembly GCA_019297695.1 of Apostasia ramifera. Taxonomy (NCBI): domain Eukaryota; kingdom Viridiplantae; phylum Streptophyta; class Magnoliopsida; order Asparagales; family Orchidaceae; genus Apostasia; species Apostasia ramifera. The sequence continues at coordinate 17,289 of JAEMOT010001377.1, read as the reverse complement.
ACTTTGGAGAGTTTTAGAAAAGAAAGAGATTTGCACTACTTATATTCAAGTTATTAAAGACATGTATGAAGGAGCTGTTACCTCTGTTCGGACACAAGGATGTTTGACTAAGGATTTTCCTATTACAGTTGGATTACACCAAGGCTCGGCTTTAAGTCCGTATCTTTTTGCTTTGATTATGGAAGTCATGACTGGACATATCCAAGATGAAGTGCCTTGGTGTATGCTCTTCGCAGATGATATTGTCCTTATTGAGAAAACTAAAGAGGGAGCTAAAGCGAAACTAGAGCTTTGGAGGAATGCTCTAGAATCTAAAGGTTTGCATCTCAGTAGATCAAAAACTGAATATATGGAGTGCACATTTAGTCAAGAAAGAAATACTTATATTGGAGATGTGACAATTGGTGATCAAATTGTCAAGAAGAGTGAGCGCTTTAGATACCTTGGATCAATTATACAAAATGATGGCGAAATAGATGATGACGTTATTAGCAGGATTCAAGCAGGCTGGGTAAAATGGAGAAATGCTTCTGGTGTGTTATGCGATAGAAAAATCTCATCCAAAATTAAGGGTAAATTTTATAAAACTGTAGTAAGACCAGCGATGATATATGGTGCTGAATGCTGGCCTGCAAAGAAGAAACATACAAATAAAATAAATGTTGCAGAAATGAGAATGTTAAGATGGATGTGTGGATATACACGAAAGGATAAAATGAGAAATGAGTATATCCGAAAGAAAGTTGGTGTTGCACCAATTGAGGATAAACTTAGAGAAAGTCGGCTTCGATGGTTTGGACATCTAAATCGTAGGCCAATTGAAGCTCCAGTTAGAAAAATTGAGTTATTGGATTTTGCCCATGTACAAAGAGGAAGAGGGAGACCAAAGAAGACATGGCAAGAAACTATAAGGAGTGATCTTAGTTACTTAAACTTAGATAAGAATTTGGTAACTAATAGAGCGCAATGGAAACAAAGGATTCATGTAGCCGACCCCACCTAGTGGGATTAAGGCTTGGTTGTTGTTGTTGTTGTTGTTGTTGAAGTCTGAACAACTAAATAATGTTTATATTGAAATGCTTTGTAAACTTAACCACCAAACATCAATACAAACATTCATGAAGCTTATCACTCTTATCATATCAGACCACACAACAAAGTGAAACTATCTAAGCACCGTAGGCTTGAATACTCTCATGCAAATGCAAATTGTTATGTGCTGCCTTCACAAAACCTAAAATCTCTACATTAGCACAACAGCTTACTTCTAAATTAGAAGACTAATAGCAGCAACACCATTACCACCACCAACAACAACCAAGCATTTATCCAACTAGGTAGGGTCTGCTACATGAATCCTCTATTTTCATTGCACTCTATCAAATAATAAATTTTTATTGAGCTTTAAGCATGCAAGATCATTCCTTATAATTTCTTACTATATCTTTTTTGGCCTCCCTCTTCCTCTTTTTACATGTGTAAAATCTAATAATCTAACTTTCCTTACTGGAGCATCTATCGACCTATTATATCTTCCAAATCATCTAAGATGACTCTCTCTAAACTTATCTTCAATTGAATCTACCCCAGCCTTCTAGTGAATATACTCATTTATCACCTTGTCTTTTCACGTATATCCACTCATCTACCTTAACATCCTCATTTCTGTAACACTTATCTCATTTGTGCTTTTCTATTTTGTACACCAACATTTGGCATTATATATTATTGCTGGTCTTACAATTATTCTATAAAATTTTTCTTTAAGTCTAAGTAAAATTTTTCTACTACATAGTACTCCCGATGTATTTCTCTACTTTATTTATCTTGTTTGAATTCTACTAATGATATTATCTATTTCATCATAATTTTGTATGATTGATGCAAGGTATCTAAATTACTCACTCCTAATAATTTGATTAACAATTGACACATTGTCAATGTAAGTATTTGTTTCTTGACTATTTGTAAACTTTATGTATTTAGTTTTTGATCTACTAAGAAAAAATCTTTAGGCTCTATTTGGTTGGAGGAAAAAAAAAATTTAAAAATTTTTTGTGAAAATTTTAGAAAAATGTGTATGATGTGAAATAAAGTGAGTTAGTTATACTAAAAATTATGTTGGATGTGAAATAAAGTGATTGTTTAATGTTGGAATTTGTGTAGGATAAGATATAAAATAATTTTTAAGTTTTTTTTAAAATAAATTTAAGATTTTGGCCATGGCTAAAATAAGCTATTTTTTTAGCCAGTTGCCAAACAGGGCCTTAGAGTCTAAAGTGTTTCTCTATAACTCATCTTGAATGTGTCCAACTAGGACTTTTATAACCAATGCAAAAAGAAACAGACTTAAAGCTGAGCCTTGATGTAATCCAACTGTGATAGAAAAATTTTTAGTACAACCCTTTGTGTCTAAACACAAGTAACTGTTTTTTTATACATATTTTTAATAACTTGAATATATGAGCCTTGAGGTAGTATAAAATACTTATAAGTCATGACCACCTTTTCGTTGTCAACCAAGCCAAAGGGACTTTTTGAGGCCAACGATTTAACTGTCTTTCCTGACATTGTGGAGGACCAAGCCAATTCCCTACCCGAGAATTGCTGCCCCGGGATAACGTGGTAAAATCTGTGCCGTAGAGATCTCCAATTCGCCCCATACGTCTCGGATGCAAGGAGTCCTACACAAATCTCTAGTTTACCCAGTGCAGCCTAGATGCAAGAAGGCCTCCCTACAATCCCTATAAATACTAGGACATAACCCTAGGAGAAAAAAAAGAAGATTGTTCGACTAAAAAACTCACAATCTCCCTCTTCTGACCATTGTACTTTCTCTCTCTCTCTCTCTCTCTCTCTCTCTCTTTCTCTTTCTCTTCTCCCCTATCGTACTCACCTTGAAAGGGGCTTTCAAAATAAATAGTGGAATTTGAGCTGGCTTGGCTGATGGACGTAAGAGGACCTCTTCGAACTACCTAAATTCTTGTGTTGTTTTACTTTTCTGCGTCTGTTACTGCTGCTCTCCCCCCCCCCCCCCCAAATAGTTTTTCCCTCTCCTCACTGAGTCTACAAGATGTTTGCATGTCGTCTGCTGGCAAAGTTCTCCCTTCTCTTACATTAACACCAGATTTGCATAGAAATACTTAACAACCTAAAGATAGCAAAATGTGAGGAGGAGAGTCATTAGCCTATCCTTGTCAATCATTGACATCATTTACAGTTTCATCTATAAGATATCTAGGAATGGGTCTGACATTAAGCATGGGGATATCATCTACTTGCCTAAAGAAATCGACATTTTTGTAAACAGATCCAGGAGGGAAGTATTTCTCATTAAAAATATAGATCAACACCTTAGATTTTGGAAAGCGCCTCTTGAGTGGATGCCTTTCCAGACCCAAACCCACCCCAGTCTCTGCTTCAAGCTGGAAAGTGCAGCAGATGGTTCTTGCTTGGCCTTCTTCTTCTTGGATGGAGAAGAAAATTTCTCCCCTTTATCCTTGTACCAAGTTTTGGAGCTAGCTCACTAAAGAAGATAGTGATAGTGGCTAGGGTTTGAGGTGTCCTTCAAATGGCTGTGAATGCGACTTAAACAAGCATCAGGTGAGAAAGCGGAGTCAGAGGAAGATGAAGAAAGAGGCACAACCTTCATCTTAAAGTGCCCCATGGAGAGAAAAGACAAAAAGCTGGTGGACTTAGGGATTACAAATGGGGAAGAGGGAATAGAGAGGTGAGCAACGGTTTGGGGTGTTAGAGAAGATAGAGGGAGAGGATGGTAGTGATTAAACAAACAGGGAAGGCATGCTGATTCGAATTCCAACATGAGCGTGTGGCGGAAAAGCTGTAGGTTTAAACTCGGTTAGCCGTTATCGGGTTGGAGTCAACCCAGCTAGCTTTTGAATTTGATTAGACTTGAGAAGTTAATTTCATGAAATCCATAGGGCCACTCGAAAAAATGGGGCTCGTTGAAGCTAGAGAGCAGTAAATCAACAACATTTAATCATCAAAATCAATAGAAAAATATGATAACAATACCAGCTAATATTTGAGTGAAATTATGGTAGTATAATTAAAAGCTACTATTTACATAAAATCAAACCATTCTATGGCATCTATAATGATGCAAATGAATTGTAAAAGGAAGAGCAAATACAACATAAGTATTTCATGACATATCTAAGTATGACAATTAAAAAGAAAAGCCATAAAGCATACCAAAATAATTTCACCCTTTTCAACATGATTAAGAATAAAATGTTGTCAAAATCTTTGTGTTTAGTTTGTGAGTGTTGAATTAGTTTTTTCCTCAAACAAACTAGCACTGATATTATTGCATTTAATAGAGATTTAGCTTGTCAATACCTTTGTCAAGCAATTAATATTTTAACCAAAATAGTTGTGCACAATAGCTACCAGCGGTTACATACTCCGCTTCAGCTGTCACAACATGCTCTGTTTCAGTTGTCGATAAAGCAGTAAAATTTTGTTTGCTTGATGGTTTTACAAACAAGTTTGCAACCCACAAAATCGGTGTCAGAGTATTCTGTCAAATCTAGTGATGATCCTTTAGAATACCAAAGGCCGAGTGAGTGTGTGCTATCCAAATATTTAAAAATTCACTTAATAGTTGTTAAGTTGGATTTTTAGGAGACGATTGAAAACGAGCGCACATACGAACATTAAAAATAATATATGGCTTACTAGCAGTTTAATAAAGTAATGATCCAATTATACTTTGGTAGAGTTTTCATTTATACTTTTATCCTTTTCATCTTTATCCAACTTTGTAGATGAACTCATTTCGGTACCGATTTTCTTTAACTTGTCCAAGATAAATTTTTTAAGAAGTTTTCTTGTGTACTTGCTTTAATAAATGGAATTGCCTTTAGGAAGTTTTTTAATTTGCATTTCGAGAAAGAAATTGAATTATCTTATCATGTTGATCTCAAATTCCCTAAGCACGAACTTTAAAAATTCTTCACATAATGATTGATTAGTAACACCAAAAATAATGTCAACATATATTTGTATTACAATGAAATTTTCATTATTTTTTTTTTGTAAATAGTGTTATATCTATTTGACCCTTGATAAAATCGTTATTTTCAAAGAATTATTTAATCTCTTATACTAAGCACGGGGTGTTTGTTTCAAGCTGTATAAGGTCTTTCTAAGCTTAAAAATATGATCCAAAAAGCATGAATCAATAAAGCCAAGTGGTTGCTCGACATAAATATTATTGATAAACCTATTGAGAAAAGCACTTTTTACATCCATTTTAAATAATCGAAAATCTTTGAAACATACAAATGAAAGTAAAAGACGAATAGCTTTTAAACTTGCAACAGGCACAAAGGTATCCTTAAATTTAATGCTTTTAATTTGAGCAAATCCCTTGGCAGCCAAACGAGCTTTATTGTGAATAATAACATTGAAATCATTAAGCTTATTTCGTAAATTTCACTTTATATCAATAATGAAATGATTCTTAGGACGTGAAACGAGTTTTCAAACATCATTTCTGTTGAATTATTTCAATTCTTATTGCACGACAAGAATCTAATATTCGTCAATCTTAGCTTCTTTGAATGTTTTCGGCTCAATTTGAGAGATAAAGGCGAGCAATTTACCTCATTTTGGAAGGATATTCTAGTACGCACATATTGTGATGGATCACCCATAATTAGTTTCAGTGAATTTGCTTTCTTGAAGACTTGAATTTCTATTTTTTTGGTAGGTTCAATTCATCGCCACTTTCCTGCTTTATTTGTGGGGGTGTAACACCATCATGAGGTTCCTCTCTGGTATTTGTCTCTCCACCTTCCATGCTTAGTTTCTTAAGGCCCATGCCTTCAACATGATAATCATCTCTTCTTGGATTAAACTTGAGCCTCCATCCAAACTAACTTATAATAAGCAATAGGTTGGGTGTTAACCATCAAACTCTAATCAAATTACTTAATTATAAGTGATTGATTGAGTGAGCTATAGTCTTCATCCTAATTATTTAGAATAATTAATTGGTTGAGATTCTAGCTTAGCTACCAACTAAAATATACAATCGAAAAACAAAGGTTTTCTAAACCAAAAACTAAAGGGAAAAGCTCGAGTAAAACCTTAGCAAATATGCATATGTTTACATGAATGCTCTAGAGAACAAAAATAAAATAAAAGATGATAGCTTTATTCTCATAGACTTTAACATTTGTCTTTAATAGGATAATTAACCTATAGGGTCATTTAATACAAAAGTTAGTTCATTAATACTAAAATATTTGGGTTCATCAAAATTAATAGGGTTCAATAGACCCCTAACTAATCGTTGGACCTCCAACGGATGGCCCAAGGCAGGTTGACCTTGAATTTCTTAGATAAAGCGGCCAAGTTTTTGTTCAAGGTCACCAGCTCAGGTTTCCCCGAGGTCGACCTCCTATTTGGTGGATTCTCCTCGAGGTCAACCTCCCTACAATAGAGTTCACAAATTCACATTTTAACCAACTACATCTCAATCCAATCAATATCCAAAAAATCCTAAGTGATAAACCTCCCATCCAAAGCTATTCTAATAAGCAAGATCAACCTTACAAGCAATCTACTCTTTAGAAAGGATAAAAATACAGTAACATTAAGATTCCAGAAGATTGCATGAACTTGGGTTTCAATTCTTAGTTACTTCAACACTCCCAACCATGAATTTATTTTCAATCAATTTGTGTCAACAGAACACCAATCCTTGACTTCATCAACTCAATTTGATCACAGTTAGAGTACTAAAAATCAACCTATGTGATCAATTCACTAAGCATTTCTCATTAGTATGCAATTAACTTCAATAATTTCCTGAATATCAAAATTCTAGTAACCAGAAGGAGGAACCGACAATAACACCAATGGATGGGTGGTTCTATGATTTGAATGTTTTTAATGTATGTTATTTTGAGTAAAAATAACCTTCTGCAAGATGTGATACCCGTATGAAGTAAATTTAATTAGCTTTTTTCTTATTATTTTTAGTTCTTTATTCTGTTAGTTTTTCTGTTTTTCATAGGCAAACAATTTGCGAGTTATGCTTTTGGGCATGGTTGATGATCCTCGTGTTGTTCTGATCAAGCTTGCTGATAGGTTGCACAATATGAGAACCATGTACAGCTTCTTTCACTCAATACTTCTTATTTTTTATTTGTTTATTTGTTTCACAAGCCAATGTCTTGATCATTGTGACATTTTAAAGGATCTCCTTGAAGATATGCTGGCATTGCCGTATTTATTGTCTTAGGACATCAGAACAATTAATTTTTTTGATTGATAAGTGATACTATCCAAATTTTTGAGATACTAAGCAGTACATATCTCGTAAAATTTGACTATGAATTTTGCGTACCTAATGCCACAAGGCTCCAACCATTATTGGTCTTGCAAGGATATTTTTAGCAAATTACGGATAGGTGCCTAAAGTTTACCTATAATTACACTTTGGTACATATTTTTGAAATTTTTACTTAGGTCCCTATTGTGAAACGGTAGGGCCTATTAGATCCCTATTTTGAAGTTCTGATTTTAAATTTTCGGGACCTAAGCAGAAGATTTCAAAGAACATGAACCAACGTTTAGGCCCTGTTTGGCAATGGGCTAAAAATCATGGCTAAAATTTTAAATTTATTTTAAAAAAACTTAAAAATTATTTTATAGCTCATCTCACACAAATTTCAACATTAAACAATTACTTTATTTCACATCCAACACAATTCTCAATAAATTAATCAACTTTATTTCACATCCTACATAATTTTTAATATAACCAACCAACTTTATTTTACATCATACACATTTTTCAAAAATGGCTAAAAATTCCAATCAAATCTTCTTTTTTTCTTATTACCAAACAGAGCCTTAGTAAACTATAGGCACCAATCAGTAATTTGCCCTGTTTTTTGCTATCTTAGGTGTATAGCACAGAGATTGTTTGTTTATTGTCCGTTTTATGAGGAAGTTTTTAATTTCCATTTTTCTGTTATCAGAGAATAGGACTTTGCTTATCATATTGGAACAACTTAAAGTCTTTTGTCTGCTGTCCTTTAGCTAATGCACGGCAGTGATTATATCATTGTCATTACTAGAAAGACAATATTCATAGAGGCTACTCGATGATTAGAAAACAAACTACGAGGCCTCATTAATAACTTTGGATGGAGGCTGTTTTTTGGGCTAGACAAAAGTTGTATTAGTATTTTTGTATGATGTGTAGTGAAGCATTTTTAATATGAGATTTGTAGAATATGAAATAGTTATTTTAATGTGAAATAAATTATTTTTTATAGTGAAATAAATTGATTTTTAAATTTGAAATTTGTATGGTATGTTAAATAAAGTTGACACTTTACATTGCACGTTCTATTGAATGTGAAATAAATATCAAAAAATGGTTTTGTGTTTTTAAGAGCTATGACTCAACAAGAGGTCTGTTAACTAAAGCACATGGAACTTTTGAATTCTTGTTTACTAGGTTTATCTTTCCTAGAAGGTATCTGTCCCAGGGCATTACAAAAGGAAATCACTGATAGGCTATCAGAGGTAGAGACGGATGAGAAGTTTGTTAAAAATCATACTTTCTGGCAGAATGAGAACTAAAACTTTGGAAAATAAAAATGTGATGTAGAACAATAAGTGGAGGAAGAGAACAAGTGGATATGGGAAAGGAGACAAGAGGGAGGGGGAGGAAGGAGGAAGAGAATGAAACTAGAATAATTTTATTTCATTCAAAGCTACTATTACATGAGATAACAATGCTCTTTATAATATTTGATCAACCCATACATAAAGGGACACTTGCTTGAAAGGAAACTACTAAAACTCAATAATTTCAAATAAATTAGTTTCCTAAACAACTCAGACACTGAATTGGAGACATGATGATGCAAAACAATTCCTTTGATTTAATTCTTCAATGCATTTTTACCTTTTTTGCTTATGGAATAGTTGAGTTTGAAATCACGAGAGTCCATCATTGTCCTTTGCTTAAACAAAAATTAACTCCATCAAGGTAGACTTTAAATAAGACCCAAGAAGAAGCAAGCTCAGCATCTGACACTCGTCTTCAGTAAGCCATGAGGTATTAGACGCTAGATAATCCTTTCATTAATTGACATATGAATAGAGTTCACCATTAGTAATATTTACAAAGCCGTCATCTAGAATAGCAATAATCTAATCCTCATGCTGTGGAAATGAAGGAACCTTCGAAATTGATTACTTCTAGAGGAAATACAAGACAAAACTAGAGGACCAAAGGTGCTTTGATAAAAATAAAACTTATATTTTAATGATCAAGTAAATTTAATAAATATGTATTTGGTCTAAATCTGAAGGATGATGAGAATGGGCCAATAGTTTTTGCATAGAGTTCCTTAAAAAACGTTTTTGTAGGTGTTGTGGATGAATGCAAACCATAACAAAAACATCATCATTATAATCTTAGATCTACAATGAATATTAATGATTGACATTATTCGTAGTTTTGTATCTAATCTCAATATGTAAATCATGAATGTGGTGAGCAAATGTATCAGCAATTGAAAATGTACATATCAACATGCAAAGGTGGAAGGTCCAAAGGGATACAAGATTTGTAGTCATAAACACATTCAAAAGGATTAGTGCCATTGTACCTATTAATTAGGTCATTATAAGCATGTTCAGTAATAAAGAGAACAAGGTCCCATATCTTTAGTTTTTCACCTACTAGATATTTGTGTAAATCACCTAGATTTCTGTTAACAACTTTAATTTAGCCATCAGTTTATGGGTGATATGCAAAAAAATAACACTCTAGTACCACACAATGTTCATATGGTCTTCTAAACGTAAGTGACAAGTTGAGCACCCCTGTCAGAAAACATAGAAATAGGCAATTCATGTAACTTAAATTAGTCCAATGTGAATGTGCTAGTGGGAAAGTGTATGAAGGATATTATTTTGATTCTTAGCTTTAGTTATTTGACAAGTGCCTGGTAGACAATACAAGCAACTTCTCTATGTAAATTGGGCAAGTAAAATCTGTCAAAAATGAGACAATGGTTCTTTCTCTTCCAAAATGACCTGCGAGACTACTTGGATTCATTTCCCAAAGAAGGTGCAACTTAGAAGATGTGTAAGGAATGCATCATCATGTCTCTTGGAATAAATAACCATGATCACAATGGTTTACTTGTTGAACCTTTTGAAAAATATCACTAAAATTACAACATGAAAGTCTATCAACCTATCAAACTTGATGACGACAATTCTCACGCTCTAGTGCACACCAATGACTCCATCATCTATTATTGAAGCCAATAGTTTTCACGGCTTAGCCACCTTTACAAAAGATTCATTAGAGGCATTAGCTATCATGGTTCTCACAATAACTACTTGGGAAAAAAAGTGTAAAAATATACTTCTATATTTTGAGTCTTTAGAAAAATTAAGTAGAAATTAACTCAAGCACCTATCTTGAGGCACCTTGAATTTAATAAGATTTTTGAGATAGATTGTGACGCTTCTAAAAAAGGTGTAGCCTTTTTTAGCGAGAAATTATACAAATCCAAACTATGTTTTACGTTTTTGTTTATTTTTTGATAAGGAATCCAAACAATGCTACTCCACCTATGATAGAGTTTTACACAGTTATATAGTCAATCTGATATTAACAATATTACTTTTTATCCAGAGTTCTTTTCTTTTTTTGATCATCTGCATTTAAAGTTTCTACAGTCCTAAGAAAAATTAAACTAAGACAAGCCATGTGGGTGGAATTTCTAAACAAGTACACATTTGTTTTGAAATATCAATCGAGAATTGAAAATAACGTTGCCTGATGATTATTTTGTTTATGACTCTATTATCAATGCACATTCTACAAGTTCCATCTTTCTTTGGTGTAAGAAGGGAGGGAATAGCACAAGGGCTAAGATTATTTCTAATAAAATATTTCTCTAATGAGTTCTTTTCATTTAGGGTTCAACCTATAACGGGAAAGATAAGGTAATTGGGATCTCGAACTAGATATCTATCTTGCTGGATATCCAACATAGGTGAGAGATCACTAGGAAGATCACTGGATATGACATTAGCATACTCATTCAAAAAGGCTTTCTATCTCAAAAAGAAAATTGATTTGTGGTGCAGGTAAGTGGGGGTTTGATATAATTGGTTTAGCCACTACACCATGCAATGTATAGCTGGCACTAATTAATTTATTGAACTCTCAACCACTTAAAATGGTTATGCTCTTCCTGGTTAAGGGTGTGGAGACCTTGACTTTTGACTGCAGCTAGCTAGAGGCACGTTTAGCAAGTTTCAAAATAATGCTTTTGCCAGTAAATTTTAAAATGTAAATCTTGTCTTTCCCATAGTTAGTCATATCCAAATCATATGACCAATGTTGTCCTAACAAAGCATCATAATAAATAGAGGCCTTATAATCTGCCATCTTACATGGCACTAAACATAAGTAAGGTTTTGCTCAACTAAGCTACCTCAATGGGTAAAGGGTAAGGGTGAGATTCTACCTTCATATTGTCAAGGAATTGTCCACTAAAAGTAAACTTTTGCATTGTCAAGCCAAGCAATAAGAGAATTGGGATCTAATTTCCTTAAAGAATTAGTGTCTAGCTTGGCTGTCCTATAAATGTTATCATACTTTAACTTGTATGGCTCTATGGTAAGGTCTATCAGGAAGCTTCCTGGAAGGCCATGTGTCTTGTCTTAAGTGATGAGTGGGTACCCTCATAAAAGTCAACAATTATCTCATCCCCAGGTTTTTCTCTTGATGAGATGGAGAATATAAGGTATAGGAAGAAACTCATACTGAGTTGGTTCTACCATTTCATCAATAGACTGCTTACCTAATAGCTTGAAAACTTGTTTAATTTGTTTTTAATTGATTAAACTTCTTGTTAACAATATCCCTAATGGCATTCATATTTTTTTAATGTACTTAAGTCTCAACTAAGTTCTCCAAAATCATTTGAGGTATTAATTTCAATTTCACTGGATTTTCTTTTGGATGTGGGCATGGTTGTACAGAAAGAGCATTTTAAGATTTCTAAGGGTTTGATGTAAAATCTCAGTAGGTGAGCGATGCTAGAGAAACCTGAGCAATAGGTGACCAGCACCGGGATTGGTGGCAAGTGCATAGTTGTGCAAAAGTGATATGGGGTTGGGCAGAACTAAGGCAGGCAATGTGTGTAGCAAAGGTGGGTCAGTGTAGAGCAATGAATCTTTAGGCTCTGATACCAACAACAACAATAAAACCTTTATCCCACAACTGATATAAAATAGGAAGTGGAGAATGACAACAAGTGGAGATGAAGGAGGGGAAAAGGGAGAGGGAGTGGAAGAAGAGAGGGAATCTAGTATAACTGTATTTCATTTCAAAGATCACATTAGATAGGATAATAGAGCTTTTCAAAATGTTTGTTCAACCTATACACAATGGAAACTCCTGCTTGAAAGGAAACAACTAAAACCATAATTTCAAATAAATTATTTTCTGCAACTCAGCTACTCAACTGAAAACATTATGAGGCAAAATAATTCCTATGCTTTAGTTCTTCAATTCAAATTTTTGTGCGCCTGGAATACTTGAGTCTGAAATCACGATAATTAGCCAGTGGATCTCCATCAAAACGAGAGTCAAGAAGTAATATGCATGGAAGTTGTTAGTATCATCAGCTTGTCTCTGGCTTATGCTTCTATGTGTGTAAGCTTTTTCTTGTTTTGGTAGTCAACCTTGTCAAAGAATTCAAGAGTTGTCAAGCGAGTTGTCTTCACTATCATTGGAGCATGTTGTCTGCTAGATGTTAAATCACCCTTTATTCAACCTTCCACTGTAACATTGTTTTGCATCAAATTATGGACTTAAGCATTTAACTTCTACTTATGCAAAGAAATCCTATTCTCAAAGACAAACTTTCTTTAGAACTTTATACTATTATGTCCTCTTGAACCATGGCATTTCCATACTTCATAAGACAATTTTTTAACTCCTCGTAGTTGTACTTAAAGGTAACTTGTTCTCAGTTTTGTAAGTTAAGGTGTTGATTTTCTTAACAGGCTTAGAAGTGTTCCTAGTTCAATTCTCAGCAGGATCAAGCTATATTTATATACACACGCACTAAAAATCCTGAAAGTGGTTGTATAGACATTGTTTGTACTTGTGGTACAATTGAATTCCCTGCATCTTCCCACATTATATCTCCAGTTGCTCCTTTCTCCCATCTGTGCCCATGCCCACTATCTCCCATTTCAATCAAATACACTTGGAAACTTGCGAATATATCTGAGGAATGTACATAATATATATTTTTCTTTGAAAGGATATGTTCTGTGGTTATTGTATGTGGTTGTGTGTATGTGTGTGTTTATGGATGTGTATATATATGAATCTATTATTTCCATGATTAACTATTCTTGCAAATGCTGCATGTAGTGTAAACGTCAGCTCATGCAAAGTTTTGTATGTTTCATATGAAGCAAGTTATTTTTAGTCTATTTATTTTACCTCTCATTTCTTTGATAATAATCATATGTTTATCTATATATCTAACTGATTAATCTGTTAATTGTTACATGATATACATTTATGTAACTTATAATTTTGTCCATTAAAAAAATTTATAATTTACTGATGTTTAATCTAATTGGCTTTTTATATGAATTCTAATGGTATGCTAGCCAGTGTAATTTATAGGACTAGCTCTCTAAATTTTTTATTCGAACAAACAATAAATTTCAGAAGTGACTAAGAAAGGACATCATTGTATTTTACTTGCAATCTTGTAGAATATTCCGCATACTGTTTCACATGCGGTGAAGCAATTGGCCTATAAAAGTGTTGTAGCTTCCTCATTAAACTTGGTAAGGCAACAATACGAATTTCCTTGGACATGTCTTATAATGGCATTTGATTATTCAGAGAAGGCTCGGTCACTAAATTTTTTGTATTTTAGCCATTTATTGAGTTTTTATTTGAATAATTTTTTTCTGATTTTAGGTATACCAATTAGATGATGCTCAGATGTTTAAGGGTGTACTTTTATATTTTGACAAAAAAGATGCAGACTTCATATTTAATAACTTATTGTTGGTACGCCCCTTCAGTCATGCCTTGTCTATGCCAAAAGCTCAAGCCGTTGCTCAAGAAACATTATCCGTATGGTGTTCTCTTGCTTCTAGACTGGGGGTGTGGGCTTTAAAAGCAGAGATGGAAGATCTGTGCTTTGCTGTCCTCCAGGTCTGTCTACTTGCACTGCTTAGTTAATTTGGATAGAAAATATTAAAACTGCTATCAGCTCAAAAAAATGTTAAACATCAATGTATAACCTATGGCGAAGAAAGCTGTACATGTCACTGTTCATAGCTTTGGATTATTGTAGTTAAAACTTCGGATTATTGTCTTGTATTCAGTCTCCAATTAACCTAATTGCCATACGAGGTTTTTTTGTGTACTTTTGATCCATGTAATTTCTAGTTGCTGTAAATTCTCATGAGAAGATCCACATAAACTGTATGTCTAATAAGATGCATGCTATTGGATTAGAGGATTGAAAAGAAGGCATTATTGACATCAGCTATAATCTTTCTTTTATCTTTATTGGTCTGAAACCATTTCAAGTAATTGGTGTCATTCTTACATGAAAGATGTTATGCTACAAATCGCACCATTTCCTGTAATTTCTTTGAAGTTAAGTTCATACACCAATTCCTTTCTGAGCATATTTACCATGTTCCAGCCACAAACGTTTCGGCAAATGCGAGCTGAACTTGCCTTAATGTGGAACCCCATCAACAGGGCTAGAAGCTTGAGGCGCTTCACCAGTCGAGCTGTATCATCTGCAGAAGATGAAGCTGTTCATAGAAGTAGGAGCCTTAATGAGGATCAGGACAACATAAAGGTATGAATGCCAATAATTATATAGTGTGACTTATTCACTAAAGTTATGTGACCTGTGTAGTGCGACTTATTCAATATAGTGTAACCTGTTCAATATAATGCTTTGACCTGTATATGAGTTCTTTAGTTTATGCATATTGTAGACATTAGATTTTCTAATTTTATGTGGGATGCTTCGTAAAATGCTGAGTCCTGTATATGAAGCTCTTTAGTTTCTAAAATTTAGCTATAGCTTATATATTAACCCCTTGTGTGCGTGGTCTACAAAAGATCTCCAGGAGAGGCATACCTTGCTTGAGCAAAAAAAGTGCATATCACTGTACACAGTCATACATGATTAAACCTGATACTAATGGAGATTCCATTTTACTAGACACTCCGTAGTGCCTTTACTCCAGCTTTGGCGTGGTTGGGGGATCCCATAAACACATTTGAGTTATATTTTTTCTTAGGGGAAGGGAATAATTCCAAGACCCGATCCAAAGAAAGAGGAAGAGACAACTATGATAGTGTCCCTATTAGTTGTCATCTTTATTACTATTCAGAAAAAGAATACAACTAAATAAAAGGAAATAAAAATTTGGTGGGAGACCTAGAAATGGAGCATGGAGCTTAGCTTGTAGTCCATTCTGCCCATAGGAATCTTGGACTAAATACCATTCCTTGCATGACTACTTGTTGGCTCATGTTTTATCTTCTTTATCCTTGGAGAATCGGAGAAGAGATTCAATATTTTCTAACTTTAGGATATCTCTATGCCGTTTGAAGTTGATGACACCTACTTTCTGAAGCTTCTGAAGCTCTCTCACTCAGTACTTCTTAGATATATGCTCCAAACCTCTCATATTCCTATACTTACTCTGGATCTTCAATTTGGAGGGTGTGCTTTAGGCTGTTATATCTATGCCATCTAACTCAGTCCTTAGGTCAGGCCATTTCTTCTTCTTACCTCCTACTGGAGACTTGTTGCCCAATTTAGCTTGGGGGGAGTCAAAATTGAGACTGTGGTGCATGCTAGCAAGGATGAGTAAGTTGAGGTGTCCAAGTATCTATACCCATAACTTGGCCTACAATAGTCCACAGCCCTCCTTGAAGAATCAAGCCACAGTCAACATCATTATCAAAGTGACAAATAAAGGACTAGTTCCCTAAGTCAAGAAGCTTAAACCCTTCAAGGTGCCCCCACCATTTTTGAAGCTTTGAAGCTAGGACATGATTGGGAAGACGTTTGCCAAAAAGCCTACCAACTATTGTCTCTTGCAACCTTTCATGAGCACATGCTACTTCTCCTTCATCAAGTAGGACTTTCACCTTGGATGTGATCTCCATAAGAGTGTAATTTTGTGTCTCAGCCTCAGAAAGGACATCGGAGCGGTGGACTAGCAGTAAGGGGACGTGTCCCTTCATC
>JAEMOT010001376.1:158468-252295 GCA_019297695.1 Apostasia ramifera | reverse complement strand
AATAGTGATATTTTTGCGGTTATTCATTGCATTACATTGAATTCAAGTGGAGTACAAATATTTAGAGTATGATTCATTGCATAGTAAGTTATTTTAACAAAATACAAGCAATTGTGTGAGTATTCAATTAGTTTTTAATATATTTGAAGAGAATATACGTAATTTGACTTTAATCTTATCTATATAAAGGTTTTTTAACGTAATACTCCGATTACACACCAAATATTTGCTATATTGACGTATTTCAATCGAAAATTGATATGTGACATTCAATTTAGGACATTTGATTGCGTTTTAATATAATACAAATAATTACACATCTATTTATTAGTATATCGATAAATTTTAAGAGAATAGGCTCTTTTAGGGTCTGATTTATGACATATGAATGAATTTGAGTTGAATAGTAATATATTTTTAGCTATTCATTGCATTACGTTGAATTCAAGTGGAGTACTAGTATTTAGAGTATGATTTATTGCATAATAAGTTATTTTAACTGATTAAAAGCAATTATGTGAGTATTCAATTAGTTTTTAATGTATTTGAAGAGAATATATATACAATTTTACTTTAATCATGTTTATATGAAAGTTTTTAACATAATATTCTGATTGCACACCTAATATTTGCTATATTGATGTATTTCAATCGAAAATTGATATTTGGCGATCTATTAGGAATATTTAATTGCGTTTTAATATAATACCTATAATTACACATCTATTTATCAGTATATCGATCCATTTTAAGAGAATAGGCTCTTTTAGGGACTGATTTATGACATATCAATAAATTTGAGTTGAATAGTAATATTTTTGCAGCTATGCATTGCATTATGTTGAATTCAAGTGGAGTACAATCATTTATTGTACGATTAATTGCATAAAAAGTTATTTTAACTGAATACAAGCAATTATGTGAGTATTCAATTAGTTTTTAATATATTTTAAGAGAATATATGCAATTTGACTTTAATCTTATCTATATAAAGGTTGTTTAACGTAATACTCCAATTACACTCCTAAAGTTTGCTATATTGCTGTATTTCAAATGAAAATTTATATTTGGCGATCTATTAGGGATATTTAATTGCGTTTTAATGTAATACCTTTAATTATACATCTATTTGTCAGTATATCGATCCATTTTAAGAGAATAGGCTCTTTTAGGGACTGATTTATGACATATCAATAAATTTGAAATGAATAGTGATGTTTTTGCAGCTATGCATTGCATTACGTTGAATTCAAGTGGAGTACAAGCATTTATTGTACGATTAATTGCATAAAAAGTTATTTTAATTAAATACAAGCAATTATGTGAGTATTCAATTAGTTTTTAATGTATTTGAAAAGAATATACACAATTTGACTTTAATCTTATTTATATAAACGCTTTTTAACGTAATACTCCGTTTACACACCTAATGTTTGCTATATTGCTGTATTTCAATCGAAAATTGATATTTGGCGATCTCTTTGGGACATTGGATTGCGTTTTAATGTAATACCTATAATCACACATCTATTTGTCAGTATATCGATCAATTTTAAAAGAATAGGCTATTTTAGGGACTGATTTATGACATATCAATGCATTTGAGTTGAAAAGTGATGTTTTTGCGATTAGTCATTGCATTACATTGAATTCAAGTAAAGTACAAGCATTTAGAGTACGATTTATTGCATAGTTAGTTATTTTAACAGAATACAAGTAATTGTGTGAGTATTCAATTAGCTTTTAATATATTTGAAGAGAATATATGCAATTTGACTTTAATCTTATCTATATAAAAGTTTTTTAACGTAATACTTCGATTATACACCTAATATTTGCTATATTGGTGTATTTCATTCGAAAATTATTATTTGGCGATCTGTTTGGGACATTTGATTGCGTTTTAATGTAATACCTATAATTACACATCTATTTATCAGTATATCGATCAATTTTAAGAGAATAGGCTCTTTTAAGGACTGATTTATGACATATCAATGCATTTGAGTCGAACAGTGATGTTTTTGCGATTATTCATTGCATTACGTTGCATTCAAGTGGAGTACAAGCATTTAGAGTACGATTCATTGCATAGTAAGTAATTTTAACTGAATATCAGCAATTGTGTGAGTAGTCAGTTAGGTTTTAATGTATTTGAAGAGAATATATGCAATTTGCCTTTAATCTTATCTATATAAAAGTTTTTTAACGTAATACTTTGATTACACACCTAATGTTTGCTATACTGGTGTATTTCATTCGAAAATTATTATTTGGCGATCTGTTTGGGACATTTGATTGCGTTTTAATGTAATACCTATAGTTACACATCTATTTATCAGTATATCGATCAATTTTAAGAGAATAGGCTCTTTTAAGGACTGATTTATGACATATCAATGCATTTGAGTCGAACAGTGATTTTTTTGCGATTATTCATTGCATTACGTTGAATTCAAGTGGAGTACAAGCATTTAGAGTACGATTCATTGCATAGTAAGTAATTTTAACTGAATATCAGCAATTGTGTGAGTATTCAGTTAGTTTTTAATGTATTTGAAGAGAATATATGCAATTTGACTTTAATCTTATCTATATAAAAGTTTTTTAACGTAATACTTTGATTACACACCTAATGTTTGCTATATTGGTGTATTTCATTCGAAAATTATTATTTGGCGATCTGTTTGGGACATTTGATTGCGTTTTAATGTAATACCTATAATTGCACATCTATTTATCAATATATCGATCAATTTTAAAAGAATAGACTATTTTAGGGACTGATTTATGACATATCAATGCATTTGAGTTGAATAGTAATGTTTTTACGGTTATTCATTGTATTACATTGAATTCAAATGGAGAATAAGCATTTAGAGTACGATTCATTGCATAGAAAGTTATATTAACAAAATACAAGCAATTGTGTGAGTATTAAATTAGTTTTTAATGTATTTGAAGAGGATATATGCAATTTGACGTTAATCTTATCTATATAAAGGTTTTTTAACGTAATACTCTGATTACACACCAAATATTTGCTATATTGACGTATTTCAATCGAAAATTGATATGTGGCGATCATTTCAGGACATTTGATTGCGTTTTAATGTAATACCAATAATTACAAATCTATTTATCAGTATATCGATCAATTTTAAGAGAATAGGCTATTTTAGGATTTGATTTATGATATATGAATTAATTTGAGTTAAATAATGATATATTTTTAGCTATTCATTGCATTACGTTGAATTCAAGTGGAGTACTAGTATTTAGAGTATGATTTATTGCATAATAAGTTATTTTAACAAAATACAAGCAATTGTGTGAGTATTCAATTAATTTTTAATATATTTGAAGAGAATATACGCAATTTGACTTTAATCTTATCTATATAAATGTTTTTTAACGTAATACTTCGATTAAACACCAAATGTTTGCTATATTAGTGTATTTCATTCAAAAATTAATATTTGGCGAATTATTAGGGACATTTGATTGCATTTTAATGTAATACCTAAAATCACACATCTATTTGTCAGTATATCGATCAATTTTAAGAGATAGGATCTTTTAGGGACGGATTTATGACATATAAATGCATTTGAGTTGAACAATGATGTTTTTGCTATTATTCATTGCATTACATTGAAATCAAGTGGAGTACAGGTATTTAGAGTATGATTCATTTCATAGTAAGTTATTTTAACTGAATACCAGCAATTATGTGAGTATGCAATTAGTTACTAATGTATTTGAAGAGAATATATGCAATTTGACTTTAATCTTATCTATATAAAGGTTTTTAACGTAATATTTTGATTACATACCTAATATTTGCTATATTAGTGTATTTCAATCGAAAATTGATATTTGGAGATCAATTCAGGACATTTGACTGCGTTTTAATGTAATACCAATAATTATAAATCTATTTATCAGTATATCGATCAATTTTATGAGAATTGGCTTTTTTAAGGTCTGATTTATGACACATGAATTAATTTGATTTGAATAGTGATATATTTTTAGCTATTCATTGCAATACGTTGAATTCAAGTGGAGTACAAGTATTTAGAGTACGATTCATTGCATAGTAAGTTATTTTAACTGAATACAAGCAATTGTGTGAGTATTCAATTAGACTTTAATGTATTTGAAGAGAATATATCCAATTTAACTTTAATCTTATCTATATAAAGGCTTTTTAACGTAATACTCCGATTACACTCCTAATGTTTGATATATTGACGTATTTCAATCGAAAATTGATATGTGGCGATCAATTCAGGATATTTGATTGCGTTTTAATGTAATACCAATAATTACACATCTATTTATCAGTATATCGATCAATTTTAAGAGAATAGGCTCTTTTAGGATCTGATTTATGACATATGAATGAATTTGAGTTGAATAGTGATATATTTTTAGCTATTCATTGCATTACGTTGAATTCAAGTGGAGTACTAGTATTAGGAGTATTATTTATTGCATAATAAGTTATTTTAACTGATTAAAAATAATTATGTGAGTAGTCAATTAGTTTTAATATATTTGAAGAGAATATATGCAATTTGACTTTAGTCATGTCTATATGAAGGTTTTTTAACAAAATATTCTGATTACACACCTAATATTTGCTATATTGACGTATTTCAATCGAAAATTGATATTTGGCGATCTATTAAGGACATTTAATTACGTTTTAAAGTATACCTATAATTACACATTTATTTATCAGTATATCAATCTTTTTTAAGAGAATAGGCTCTTTTAGAGACTGATTTATGACATATCAAAAAATTTGAGTTGAATAGTGATGTTTTTGCAGCTATGCATTGCATTACGTTGAATTCAAGTGGAGTACAAGCATTTATTGTACAATTAATTGCATAAAAAGTTATTTTAATTGAATACATGCAATTATGTGAGTATTCAATTAGTTTTTAATATATTTTAAGAGAATATATGCAATTTGACTTTAATCTTATCTTTATAAAGGTTGTTTAACGTAATACTTCGATTACACACCTAAAGTTTGCTATATTGCTGTATTTCAAATGAAAATTTATATTTGGCGATCTATTAGGGATATTTAATTGCATTTTTATGTAATACCTATAATTACACATCTATTTTTCAGTATATCGATCAATTTTAAGAGAATAGACTCCTTTAGGGTCTGATTTATGATATATCAATGCATTTGAGTCGAACACTGATGTTTTTGCGGTTATTTGATTGCATTACGTTGATTTCAAGTGGAGTACAAGCACTTAGAGTACGATTCATTGCATAGTAAGTTATTTTAACTGAATACAAGCAATTGTGTGAGTATTCAATTAGTTTTTAATGTATTTGAAGAGAATATATGCAATTTGACTTTAATCTTATCTATATAAAGGTTTTTTAACGTAAAACTTCAATTACACACCTAATGTTTGCTATATTGGTGTATTTCATTCGAAAATTACTATTTGGCGATCTGTTAGGGACATTTGATTGCGTTTTAATATAATACCTATAATCACATATCTATTTGTCAGTATATTGATCATATTAAGAGAATAGGCTCTTTTAGGATCTGATTTATGACATATAAATGAATTTGCATTGGATAGTGATAATTTTCCAGCTATTCATTGCATTACGTTGAACTCAAGTGAAGTACTAGTATTTAGAGTATGATTCATTGCATAATAATTTATTTTAACTTAATACAAGCAATTGTGTGAGTATTCAATTAGTCTTTATGTATTTGAAGAGAATATATTCAATTTGACTTTAATCTTATCTATATATAAGTTTTTTAACGTAATACTCCGATTACACACCTAATGTTTGTTATATTACTGTATTTCAATCGAAAATTGATATTCGACGATCTTTTAGGGACATTTGATTGTGTTTTAATCTAATACCTATAATTACACATCTATTTATTAGTATATCGATCAATTTTAAAAGAATAGGCTCTTTTAGGGATTGATTTATGACATATCAATGCATTTGAGTTGAATAGTGATATTTTTGCGGTTATTCATTGCATTAGAGTACGATTCATTGCATAGTTAGTTATTTTAATAAAATACAAGCAATTGTGTGAGTATTCAATTAGTTTTTAATGTATTTGAAGAGGATATATGCAATTTGACTTTAATCTTGTCTATATAATGGTTTTTTAACGTAATACTCCGATTACACAGCAAATATTTGCTATATTTACGTATTTCAATCGAAAATTGATATGTGGAGATCAATTCAGGACAGTTGATTGCGTTTTAATGTAATACCAATAATTACACTTCTATTTATCAGTATATCGATCAATTTTAAGAGAATAGGCTTTTTTAGGATTTGATTTATGACATATCAATGCATTTGAGTTGAATAGTGATGTTTTTGCGGTTATTCATTGTATTACGTTGAATTCAAGTGGAATACAAGGATTTAGTGTACGATCCATTGCATAGTAAGTTATTTTAACTGAATACAAGCAATTGTGTGAGTATTCAATTAGTTTTTAATGTATTTGAAGAGAATATACGAAATTTAACTTTAATCTTATCTATATAAAGGTTTTTTAATGTAATACTCCGATTACACACCTAATGTTTGCTATATTACTGTATTTCAATCGAAAATTGATATTTGCCGATCTATTAGGGACATTTAATTGTGTTTTAATGTAATACCTATAATTACACATCTATTTGTCAGTATATCGATCAATTTTAAGAGAATATGCTCTTTTAGGGACTGATTTATGACATATCGATGTATTTGAGTTGAATAGTGATGTTTTGCGGTTATTCATTGGATTACGTTGAGTTCAAGTGGAGTACAAGCATTTAGAGTACGATTCATTGCATAGTTAGTTATTTTAATAAAATACAAGCAATTGTGTGAGTATTCAATTAGTTTTTAATGTATTTGAAGAGGATATATGCAATTTGACTCTAATCTTATCTATATAAAAGTTTTTTAACGATTACACACCTAATATTTGATATATTCCTGTATTTCAAATGAAAATTGATATTTGGCAATCTATTAGGGACATTTGATTACGTTTTAATGTAATACCCATAATTACACTTGAATTCAACGTAATGCAATGCATAACTACAAAAACATCACTCTTCAACTCAAATTCATTGATATGTCACAAATCAGACGCTAAAATCCCTATATTGCTGCATTTCAATTGAAAATTAATATTTGACGATCTATTAGGGATATTTAATTGTGTTTTAAAGTGATACCTGTAATTACACATCTATTTGTCAGCATATCGATCTATTTTAAAAGAATAGGCTCTTTTAGGCCTCATTTGGTTCGAGGAGAGTTTTTTGCCCAACACAAATTTCAACTATAAAAATCAACTTTATTTCACATCTAATACAAATACGAATATCAGAATTAAAAGTATTTCACATTTTACATATTTTCTAATAGTAAAATAAATTTCTCTTTCATTAAATTTAAAAAATAAATTTCTGTTTCATTAAATTTAAAAAATAAATTTCTCTTTCATTAAATTTAAAAAATAATTTTTTTTTTCATGTCTAAAAAAAAAGCTCGAACCAAACGAGGTTAGGGTCTGATTTATGACATATCAATGATTTTGAGTTGAACAGTGATATTTTTGTAGCTATGCATTGCATTACGTTGAATTCAAGTGGAGTACAAGCATTTAGAGTATGATTCATTGCATAATAAGATATTTTAACTGAATACAAGCAATTCTGTGAGTATTCAATTAGTTTTTAATATATTTGAAGAAAATATTTATAATTTGAGTTAAATAGTGATATTTTTGCAGTTATTCATTGCATTACGTTGAATTCAAGTGGAGTATAAGCATTTAGAGTACGATTCATTGCATAGTAAGTTATTTTAACTGAATACCAGCAATTGTGTGAGTATTCAAGTAGTTATTAATGTATTTGAAGAGAATATATGCAATTTGACATTAATGTTATCTATATAAAGGTTTTTCAACGTAATACTTCGATTGCACACTTAATGTTTGCTATATTGCTGTATTTCAATCGAAAATTAATATTTGGCGATCTGTTAGGGACATTTGATTGCGTTTTAATGTAATACCTATAATCACACATCTATTTGTCAGTATATCGATCAATGTTAAGAGAATAGGCTCTTTTAGGGACTGATTTATGACATATCAATGCATTTGAGTTGAATAGATGTTTTTGCGGTTATTCATTGCATTACATTGAATTCAAGTGGAGTACAAATATTTAGAGTACGATTCATTGCATAGTAAGTTATTTTAACAAAATACAAGCAATTGTGTGAGTATTCAATTAGTTTTTAATATATTTGAAGAGGATATACGCAATTTGACTTTAATCTTATCTATATAAAGGTTTTTTAACGTAATACTCCGATTACACACCAAATGTTTGCTATATTGACGTATTTCAATCGAAAATTGATATGTGACAATCAATTTTTGACATTTGATTGCGTTTTAATATAATACCAATAATTACACATCTATTTATCGGTATATCGATCAATTTTAAGAGAATAGACTCTTTTAGGGTCTGATTTATGACATATGAATGAATTTGAGTTGAATAGTGATATATATTTTTAGCTATTCATTGCATTACGTTGAATTCAA
This sequence comes from Apostasia ramifera, assembly GCA_019297695.1. NCBI lineage: Eukaryota > Viridiplantae > Streptophyta > Magnoliopsida > Asparagales > Orchidaceae > Apostasia > Apostasia ramifera. Next base: position 243,630 of record JAEMOT010001376.1, on the reverse strand, counting down.
GTGGAGTACTAGTATTTGGAGTATAATTTATTGCATAATAAGTTATTTTAACTGATTAAAAATAATTATGTGAGTATTCAATTAGTTTTTAATGTATTTGAAGAGAATATATGCAATTTGACTTTAGTCATGTCTATATGAAGGTTTTTAACATAATATTCTGATTACACATCTAATATTTGCTATATTACTGTATTTCAATCGAAAATTGATATTTGGCGATCTATTAGGGACATTTAATTGTGTTTTAATGTATACCTATAATTACATATCTATTTGTCAGTATATCGATCTATTTTAAGAGAATAGGCTCTTTTAGGGACTGATTTATGACATATCAATAAATTTGAGTTGAATTGATGTTTTTGCAGCTATGCATTGCATTACGTTGAATTCAAGTGGAGTACAAGCATTTATTGCATGATTAATTGCATAAAAAGTTAATTTAATTGAATACAAGCAATTATGTGAGTATTCAATTAGCTTTTAATTACATATCTAGTTTTCAGTATAGCGATCAATTTTAAGAGAATAGGCTCTTTTAGAGACTGATTTATGACATATCAATGCATTTGAGTCGAACATTGATGTTTTTGCCGTTATTCAATGCATTGCGTTGAATTCATGTGGAGTACAAGCATTTAGAGTACGATTCATTGCATAGTAAGTTATTTTAACTGAATACTAGCAATTGTGTGAGTATTTAATTTGTTTTTAATGTATTTGAAGAGAATATATGTAATTTGACTTTAATCTTATCTATAAAAAGGTTTTTTAATGTAAAACTTCGATTACACACCTAATTTTTGCTATATTGGTGTATTTCATTCGAAAATTACTATTTGGCGATCTGTTAGGGATATTTGATTGCGCTTTAATATAATACCTATAATTACACATCTATTTATCAGTATATCGATCAATTTTAAGAGAATAGGCTCTTTTAGGGACATATTTATGACATATCAGCATTTGAGTTGAATAGTGATGTTTTTGCGATTATTAATTGCATTACGTTGAATTCATGTGGAGTACATGCATTTAGAGTATGATTCATTGCATAGTAAGTTATTTTAACTGAATACAAGCAATTATGTGAGTATTCAATTAGTTTTTAATGTATTTGAAGAGAATATATGCAATTTGACTTTAATCTTATCTATATAAAGGTTTTTTAACGTAAAACTTCGATTACACACCTAATTTTTGCTATATTGGTGTATTTCATTCGAAAATTACTATTTGGCGATCTGTTAGGGACATTTAATTGCGTTTTAATATAATACCTATAATTACACATTTATTTATCAGTATATCGATCAATTTTAAGAGAATAGGCTCTTTTAGGGACATATTTATGACATATCAGCATTTGAGTTGAATAGTGATGTTTTTGCGATTATTAATTGCATTACGTTGAATTCATGTGGAGTACATGCATTTAGAGTACGATTCATTGCATAGTAAGTTATTTTAAAGGAATACCAGCAATTGTGTGAGTATTCAGTTAGTTTTTAATATATTTGAAGAGAATATATGTAATTTGACTTTAATCTTATTTATATAAAGGTTTTTTAACGTAAAACTTCGATTACACACCTAATGTTTGCTATATTGGTGTATTTCATTCGAAAATTATTATTTGATGATCTGTTAGGGACATTTGATTGCGTTTTAATATAATACCTATAATTACACATCTATTTGTCAGTATATTGATCATGTTAAGAGAATAGGCTCTTTTAGGATCTGATTTATGACATATGAATGAATTTGCAATGGATAGTGATAATTTTCCAGCTATTCATTGCATTACGTTGAACTCAAGTGTAGTACTAGATTTAGAGTATGATTCATTGCATAATAAATTATTTTAACTGAATACAAGCAATTGTGTGAGTATTCAATTAGTCTTTATGTATTTGAAGAGATTATATATACAATTTTACTTTAATCTTATCTATATAAAAGTTTTTTAACGTAATACTCCGATTACACACCTAATGTTTGTTATATTACTGTATTTCAATCGAAAATTGATATTTGGCGATCTATTAGGGACATTTGATTGCGTTTTAATGTAATACCTATAATTACACATCTATTTATTAGTATATCGATCAATTTTGAAAGAAAATATGCTCTTTTAGGAATTGATTTATGACATATCAATGCATTTGAGTTGAATAGTGATGTTTTTGCGGTTATTCATTGCATTACATTGAATTCAAGTGGAGTACAAGCATTTAGAGTACGATTCATTGCATAGTTAGTTATTTTAACAAAATACAAGCAATTGTGTGAGTATTCAATTAGTTTTTAATGTATTTGAAGAGGATATATGCAACTGAAGGCAGACAATAAAGCTTTGCGAGAGAAGTTGAGCAAGGCTGATGGAGATAAGGAGGCTGCAGTCGCAAGCAGTTCAGCGGCGGCTGTTCAGGCCTACAAAGCAAGCTTACCTTGCAGGAAGGAAAGGTTAGATGGGATCAGGCGGGCCTGGGAAGGATTGGCCTCCACCTTGATCCAAGGAGGCAAGGTCACCTCCGCCGACCTTGGAGAGGTGGATCCCTTTCCTTGCATGGCCGAAGATCCATCTTATAAGGAAGAAGATTTTGACTTGGCCGACGATACCATCCAACAGCTTTTCGACCTTTTGGATGGAGTTGGTGAAGAGTAGTCCATCTTCTTTATATATTGATGTAATCTCTTTTTGTAAGTTTTGGGAAATGAATAAAAATGAAGTTCATCACATACCTGTTTTTTCTGCTTCGTATGTACGTGTACCTTTTTTATGAAATTTTGAGATATCCAAACCGTCTTTGAAAAACTTATAATAGATCCTCTGAATCTTGTAATAGATGGGATCGAATTTGGAATATTGTCATGGGAAAGAAAAGCTTCTGATTATGATAATAAGAACTTTTTCGAGCCGCATAGTAGTTGGCTTTGGCTTGAAACTTCCAGAAATCCATAAAGGAAGAGGAGTATTGTGATGGCCGGGGTGAATCCCGCCCAAGAGGTTTACTATATTAACGTATTTCAATCGAAAATTGATATGTGGAGATCAATTCAGGACAGTTGATTGCGTTTTAATGTAATACCTATAATTACACATCTAGTTTTCAGTATAGCGATCAATTTTAAGAGATAGGGTCTTTTAGCGACTGATTCATGACATATCAATGCGTTTGAGTTGAACAGTGATGTTTTTGCGATTATTCATTGTATTACGTTGAATTCAAGTGGAGTATAAGCATTTAGAGTACGATTCATTGCATAGTAAGTTATTTTAACTGAATACTAGCAATTGTGTGAGTATTCAAGTAGTTATTAATGTATTTGAAGAGAATATATGCAATTTGACTTTAATCTTATCTATATAAAGGTTTTTTAACGTAATACTTCGATTGCACACTTAATGTTTGCTATATTGCTGTATTTCAATCGAAAATTAATATTTGGCGATCTGTTAGGGACATTTGATTGCGTTTTAATGTAATACCTATAATCACACATCTCTTTATTAGTATATCGATCAATTTTAAAAGAATAGGCTCTTTTAGGGATTGATTTAAGACATATCAATGCATTTGAGTTGAATAGTGATATTTTTGCGGTTATTCATTGCATTACGTTGAGTTCAAGTGGAGTATAAGCATTTAGAGTATGATTCATTGCATAGTTAGTTATTTTAACAAAATACAAGCAATTGTGTGAGTATTGAATTAGTTTTTAATGTATTTGAAGAGGATATATGCAATTTGACTTTAATCTTATCTATATAAAGGTTTTTTAACGTAATACTCCGATTACACACCAAATATTTGCTATATTGACGTATTTCAATCGAAAATTGATATGTGGAGATCAATTCAGGACAGTTTATTGCGTTTTAATGTAATACCAATAATTACACTTCTATTTATAAGTATATCGATAAATTTTAAGAGAATAGGCTCTTTTAGGGTCTGATTTATGACATATGAATGAATTTGAGTTGAATAGTGATATATTTTTAGCTATTCATTGCATTACGTTAAATTCAAGTGGAGTACAAGCATTTAGAGTATGATTCATTGCATAATAAGTTATTTTAACTGAATACAAGCAATTGTATGAGTATTCAATTAGTTTTAATGTATTTGAAAAACATATTTGCAATTTGAGTTAATTCAGGACAGTTGATTGCGTTTTAATGTAATACCAATAATTACACTTCTATTTATCAGTATATCGATCAGTTTTAAGAGAATAGGCTCTTTTAGGGTCTGATTTATGACATATGAATGAATTTGAGGTTAATAGTGATATATTTTTAGCTATTCATTGCATTACGTTGAATTCAAGTGGAGTACAAGCATTTAGAGTATGATTCATTGCATAGTAAGTCATTTTAACTGAATACAAGTAATTGTGTGAGTATTCAATTAGTTTTTAATGTATTTGAAGAGGATATATGCAATTTGACTTTAATCTTATCTATATAAAGGTTTTTTAACGTAATACTCCGATTACACACCTAATGTTTGCTATATTGACGTATTTCAATCGAAAATAGATCTCTTAGGGACATTTGATTGTGTTTTAATGTAATACCTATAATTACACATCTATTTTTGCAGTATATCGATCAATTTTAGGAGAATAGGCTCTTTTAGGGACTGATTTATGACATATTAATGCATTTGAGTCGAATAGTGATGTTTTTGCGGTTATTCGTTGCATTATGTTGAATTCAAGTGAAGTACAAGCATTTAGAGTACAATTCATTGCATAATAAGTTATTTTAATTGAATACAAGCAATTGTGTGAGTATTCAATTAGTTTTTAATGTATTTGAAGAGAATATATGCAATTTGACTTTAATCATATCTATATCATGGTTTTTTAACGTAATACTCCGATTACACACCTAATGTTTGCTATATTGCTGCATTTCAATCGAAAATTAATATTTGGCGATCTATTAGGGATATTTGTTTGTGTTTTAATTTGATACCTGTAATTACACATCTATTTGTCAGCATATCGATCCATTTTAAGAGAATAAGCTCTTTTAGGGTCTGATTTATGATATATCAATGAATTTATGACATATCGATCCATTGCATTACGTTAAATTCAAGTGAAGTACAAGCATTTAGAGTACGATTCATTGCATAATATGTTATTTTAACTGAATACAAGCAATTGTGTGAGTATTCAATTAGCTTTTAATGTATTTGAAGAAAATATTTTGCAATTTGAGTTGAACAATGATGTTTTTGCGGTGATTCATTGCATTACGTTGTATTTAAGTGGAGTACAAGCATTTGGAGTACTCTTCATTGCATAGTAAGTTATTTTAACTGAATACAAGCAATTGTGTGAGTATTCAATTACTTTTTAATATATTTGAAGAGTATATATGCAATTTGACTTTAGTCATATCTATATGAAGGTTTTTAACATAATATTCTGATTACACACCTAATATTTGCTATATTGACGTATTTCTATCGAAAATTGATATTTGGCGATCTATTAGGGACATTTAATTGCTTTTTTATGTAATACCTATAATTACACATATATTTGTCAGTATATCGATCAATTTTAAGAGAATAGGCTCTTTTAGGGACTGATTTATGATATATCCATGCCTTTGAGTCGAACAGTGATGTTTTTGCAGTTATTCAATGCATTACGTTGAATTCAAGTGGAGTACAAATATTTAGAGTATGATTCATTGCATAGTAAGTTATTTTAACTGAATACCAGCAATTGTGTGAGTATTCAATTAATTATTAATGTATTTGAAGAGGATATACGCAATTTGATTTTAATCTTATCTATATAAAGGTTTTTTAACGTAATACTCCGATTACACACCAAATATTTGCTATATTGACGTATTTCAATCGAAAATTGATATGTGGCGATCAATTCAGGACATTTGAATGCGTTTTAATGTAATACCTATAATTACACATCTATTTATCAGTATATCGATCAATTTTAAGAGAATATGCTCTTTTAAGGGACTGATTTATGATATATCCATGCCTTTGAGTCGAACAGTGATGTTTTTGCGGTTATTCAATGCATTACGTTGAATTCAAGTGGAGTTCAAGCATTTAGAGTACGATTCATTGCATAGTATATTATTTCAACTGAATACAAGCAATTGTGTGAGTATTCAATTAGTTTTTAATGTATTTGAAGAAAATATTTTGCAATTTGAGTTGAACAGTGATGTTTTTGCGATTATTCAATGCATTACATTGAATTCAAGTGGAGTACAAGCATTTGGAGTACTCTTCATTGCATAGTAAGTTATTTTAACTGAATATATGCAATTGTGTGAGTATTCAATTAGTTTTTAATGTATTTGAAGAGAATATCAAAATACAAGCAATTGTGTGAGTATTCAATTAGTTTTTAATGTATTTGAAGAGAATATCAAAATACAAGCAATTGTGTGAGTATTCAATTAGTTTTTAATGTATTTGAAGAGAATATCAAAATACAAGCAATTGTGTGAGTATTCAATTAGTTTTTAATGTATTTGAAGAGAATATCAAAATACAAGCAATTGTGTGAGTATTCAATTAGTTTTTAATGTATTTGAAGAGAATATCAAAATACAAGCAATTGTGTGAGTATTCAATTAGTTTTTAATGTATTTGAAGAGAATATCAAAATACAAGCAATTGTGTGAGTATTCAATTAGTTTTTAATGTATTTGAAGAGAATATCAAAATACAAGCAATTGTGTGAGTATTCAATTAGTTTTTAATGTATTTGAAGAGAATATCAAAATACAAGCAATTGTGTGAGTATTCAATTAGTTTTTAATGTATTTGAAGAGAATATCAAAATACAAGCAATTGTGTGAGTATTCAATTAGTTTTTAATGTATTTGAAGAGAATATCAAAATACAAGCAATTGTGTGAGTATTCAATTAGTTTTTAATGTATTTGAAGAGAATATCAAAATACAAGCAATTGTGTGAGTATTCAATTAGTTTTTAATGTATTTGAAGAGAATATCAAAATACAAGCAATTGTGTGAGTATTCAATTAGTTTTTAATGTATTTGAAGAGAATATCAAAATACAAGCAATTGTGTGAGTATTCAATTAGTTTTTAATGTATTTGAAGAGAATATCAAAATACAAGCAATTGTGTGAGTATTCAATTAGTTTTTAATGTATTTGAAGAGAATATACGCAATTTGACTTTAATCTTATCTATATAAACATTTTTTAACGTAATACTCCGATTACACACCTAATGTTTGCTATATTGCTGTATTTCAATGAAAAATTGATTGGCAATCTCTTAGGGACATTGGATTGCGTTTTAATATAATACCTATAATTACATATCTAGTTTTCAGTATAGCGATCAATTTTAAGAGAATAGGCTCTTTTAGAGAATGATTTATGACATATCAATGCATTTGAGTCGAACATTGATGTTTTTGCGGTTATTCATTGCATTACGTTGAATTCATGTGGAGTACAAGCATTTAGAGTACGATTCATTGCATAGTAAGTTATTTTAACTGAATACCAGCAATTGTGTGAGTATTCAATTAGTTTTTAATGTATTTAAAGAGAATATATGTAATTTGACTTTAATTTTATCTATATAAAGGTTTTTTAACGTAAAACTTCGATTACACACCTAATATTTGCTATATTAGTGTATTTCATTCGAAAATTACTATTTGACGATCTGTTAGGGACATTTGATTGTGTTTTAATGTAATACCTATAATCACACATCTATTTGTCAGTATATCGATCAATTTTAAGAGAATATGCTCTTTTAGGGACTGATTTATGACATATCAATGCATTTAAGTCGAACAGTGATGTTTTGCGGTTATTCATTGTATTACGTTGAATTCAAGTGCAGTACAAGCATTTAGAGTACGATTCATTGCATAGTAAATTATTTTAACTGAATACAAGCAATTGTGTGAGTATTCAATTAGTTTTTAATATATTTGAAGAGAATATATATGCAATTTGACTTTAATCTTATCTATATTATCATTTTTTAACGTAATACTCCGATTACACACCTAATATTTGCTATATTGATGTATTTCAATCAAAAATTGATATTTGCGATCTTTTAGGGACATTTGATTGTGTTTTAATGTAATACCTAAAATTACATATCTATTTTTCAGTATATCGATCCATTTTAAGAGAATAGACTATTTTAGGGACTGATTTATGACATATCAATGAATTTGAGTTGAATAGTGATGTTTTTGCTGCTATGCATTGCATTATGTTGAATTCAAGTGGAGTACAAGAATTTAGTATACGATTCATTGCATAATAAGTTATTTTAATCGAATACAAGCAATTGTGTGAGTATTCAATTAGTTTTTAATGTATTTAAAGGGAGTATATACAATTTGATTTTAATCTTGTTTATATGATGATTTTTTAACATAATACTCTGATTACACTCCAATTATTTGCTATGTTGATGTATTTCAATCTAAAATTGATATGTGGGGATCTATTCGAGACATTTGATTGCGTTTTAATGTAATACCTATAATTACACATTTATTTATCAGTATATTGATTAATTTTAAGAAAATAGGCTCCTTTAGGGTCTAATTTATGACATATCAATGAATTTGAGTTGAATCACTTTTGCAGCTATTCATTGATTACGTTGAATTCAACTGGAGTACAAGCATTTAGAGTATGTTTCATTATATAATAAGTTATTTTGACTAAATAAATGCAATTGTGTGAATATTTAATTAGTTTTTAATATATTTGAAGAGAATATATGTAATTTGACTTTAATCTTTTCTATATGAAGGTTTTTTTATGTAATACTCTGATTACATACCTAATATTTGCTATATTGATGTATTTCAATTTAAAATTGATATTTGGCGATGTATTAGGAACATTTGATTGCATTTTAATGTAATACTTATAATTATACATATATTTATTAGTATATCGATCAATATTAAGAGAATAGACTCTTTTAGGGACTGATTTGTGACATATCAATGCAGTTGAGTTGAATAGTGATGTTTTTGCGGTTATTCATTGCATTACGTTGAATTCAAGTGGAGTATAAGCATTTAGAGTACGATTCATTGCATAGTAAATTTTTTTAACTGAATACAAACAATTGTGTGAGTATTCAATTAGTTTTTAATGTATTTGAAGAGAATATATGCATTTTGACTTTAATCTTATCTATATTATGGTTTTTTAACGTAATACTCCGATTACACACCTAATGTTTGCTATATTGATGTATTTCATTCTAAAATTGATATTTGCCAATCTATTATGGATATTTGATTGTGTTTTAATGTAATACCTATAATTACACATCTATTTGTCATTATATCGATCAATTTTAAGAGAATAAGCTCTTTTAGATATGATGATAGTAGCGCACATGCGCATGCTCTCCACTGGTGATGACGTCTGACACCTTTGCTGTACACTCCTAGGAGTGACGTTATACTGCATAGGAGAGGGAGACAGAGATAATATATTTTGTGTGATATAGTACTGTAATATTTTTATAACTATATAAATATAATATTCATTGCAATTTTCTCATGCGATTTAGTATTATATATATTTATTAATTTTTTAATAATTTACATATTCATTGAGTTCTGTTGTGTTTTTGAAATATGTCTACATATAAACGTGGATGCTCAAGTTCAAAGAAAAGGGCAGATATATGAAATACAGAAAAATATTTTAATAATGACATTATCAACATGAAAGATCTACATGGCAAAATATGGACAAAAATAGAAGATGAGTATTTATGTGTTCTGTAGAATGATATCGCGTTTAGAGATTTTCAACCAACGAAGAAGCCATTGAGTACAAAACTTACAATTAAAGAATGTGATGAAATACAAACTCGTTTTATTTCTACATATCAGAGTAATATTTATAGGGAAAAAAATATAATTTCGTTGTGAGTACTTGTTATGTAATAAATTTTTTAAAAAATGATACTTATGTAATAAATTTATATTAAAATTTTCTGAAAAAAATATATAAATTATAAAAAAAATAAAAAAATAAAAAAATTAAAGCAGAAGTCTGCGCGCCGGGCGACTTGAGCTTCTAATGGCGCCAGTAATGGGGCCGTTCGAAACATGCTCCATTTACTAATTATGTTTTAATTATTTAATTAATTGATTAATCATGTTTAATTTAAAAAAATCATCGGGATCTTGGTAAACTTGCGTAACAGGTCTGGTAATTTACTATAAAAAAAATCTTACTATAAAAAATCTGCTAACTGGCTAGACAAACAGGGTTATTATTGCTCACTTTTTGCATCTGTTCTCTGGTAGAATCGATTGCACGGCTTTCGACTCGCATTTTCTTCCGTTTCTCTGCTCTAGCTCGCCGAACATTAGAACTGGTGCGAAAATCAACAACATCGACAGATCTAGCTGCGCAGATCGCTTCTCAGCTGGTGATTCGTTCGTGTGAAGATGGACTTGTGGCGATGTCCACTCCGAGGAGCTGGTTAGAATGCGTTTACGGCTATGGCATTGGCCCATTTGGTATTCGGTTTGTCTCCTATCTGCCATACCTTTGGGAGCGGGGTTCTTGAGGAGCGGCTCTGGGTTCTGCCATCGTCTTCCAGCGGCGGAGCTCATTCGGTTTGCAAAGGTGCCACTGGATATCCGAGGGGTTTCTCAGCGGAGACAGGTTCCGCTTTGAGCGGGAAGGATGTCTCAGGACGGGCGAGATTGAAGGCCACTGAGGCGCCGTTGGAGGGTGAGCAGATTGGAGGATTGGTTGAGATTCCCGTCACATGCTATCAGGTCGGCCCTCCATTTTTCATTTAGGTTTTCCGAGTTTGTGACTGGAAACATCATTAGCTGCATTAGTGTTTGCTTTTGCATGAGGTCCTATTATCTAATGTAGGCGTTTAATCGGTTGGCTTTAAGTTTGATTTAGGGTAATTTTCATATCTTAGACATGCTTTGTTGTTAACATTCATGTATAGGTATTTCCTAGATTTTAGTTCTGTTGCAAATGCTTGCAATGGATTTGCAGATTTTAGGCCTTCCAGAAACAGCTGAAAAGGATGAGGTTGCCAAAGCTGTTATTGACTTAAAGGGTTCAGAGATTGAGGATGGATACACTACTGAAGTCATTGGCACACGGCAGGTAATTGGTACTTGTTTGTGATCAAATACATTTTCCTGATTATGAGATAAATGATGGCACAGTATATTATACTGATTCTCATTGAACTTGTTGTCATAGCATCTTTTAATGGATTTGAGGGATAAACTTCTTTTTGAGCCAGAGTATGCTGGCAATATAAAGGAAAAGGTTCCACCAAAATCTTCTTTACGCATTCCTTGGGCTTGGTTGCCTGGTGCTTTATGCCTTTTACAGGAGGTAAAAATCGTTTCTTTTATCTGAATTTTGCTTTGAATTTGTGGTTCTATAGTGCTTTCTTGGTTGGCCTTGAGTTCTCTAAAATTATGTGATATTTTAAAAGCATTGGGTGTTAAATGACAAATAAACATAAATCAAATCATTGCCCCCTGTAGATATTTCAGTTTTGATTTAGTTTGGTTACTATAAGATTTGAAATGTATATCCTATTTAATAGAAATCTAGTATAATGTGATTGATCCTATCTCTATGTGAACATTATCTTGTGTGACCATCGTTGCCATTGCCATTGAGCAAATTTATCTTTTTGTTATATATAGTTGAAAATAAGTTATTCAAAAGAAACTAAACAACATCATTGATTAATTGTATCTCGACACTAGCGGGCATATGTACCGTACACTTCCTAATAAAATTTACATATGTCCTATGGAATTTTTATTTGTAAAACGTTTTTTAAAAGTTTCTATGTTTGTTTTCCTGTAGAATGCTTAATGGCAATTATTCAGGAATGAATTTGACAAAATAATACGTTCAAAAGAACAACATTAAATGATCTTTTTTCCCAAACTAATTTGACCACTCAAGATATTTGAGCATTCATATTTTAGCTACACCAATTTTGTCGATGTTTTTTTATGTCTTAGGAGCCTAGCTTTCATGCTCATATGACATATTTGGTGGATTTGAAAAATTTTCCCTCCAACTTGTGGGCATCTTTTATCACATAGAACTAACATAGCACTCCTCCAATTTAACATCTTGCTTTAGTTCTATGATTAAATTCCTCTTTAATACTTCCATTACTTTGGATGATGTAACCAAGGTTTTTGTTGTCCTCCTCCAAATCACCAAACCTATAATGCTATACTATGTCATATTCAATCTGAATCTCTTTGCTTCTAATGTGTTCCTCCAAGATTTCAATTCTGATTAACTACAAGAATCTCATCTGTTAGAATTATATCTGCAAAAAACATGACACCTCTTCTTAAATATGTTTTGTCAAGTTTGTCAATCATGAAAGTCAAAAGATAATGACCGAGCAAAAGCAAAACATCATGACTAAGCAAAACATCATGACTAAGCAAAACATTTAGCTGAAGGTGTCAAAATTATTAGAAAATCTCCTGTTGACATGAAATATCCTCTCTTTATTCTTAAGGTGAATATTATGTCTCTTTTCTCCTGCTTGGTGAATTCTAAAATGTCTCTCTCAAATCTATTTTCAAACAGCTATTATGCAGTAGCATATTCCTACATCCACTTCCGACTATTTGTTATGCATCTATGTTGTCTCGATACACATTCTATGTTTCCTGCATTGATGGAACTATCAAAAATTTTGTTTTCTGCTTACCAATTATGGGTTGCTTTTTCAATTGCAAGAAAAACACGGCATACTTGGTATGAAAAATCCTTATGATCCACTAAGTTCAGATCCATGTCCCATATATGTATTTCATGGTTCTATCATTGTAATAGTTGACAGATGGTTGTTATATTAATAATTGGAGGAACTTAAGTTTTATTCTCTTTAGTTTATTAGAGCATTCTTGCAGCAACTTACGCTTATAATAGTCATTAAACAAAACTGATATGGAGTATTTTTAGGTTGGAGAGGCAAAAAAGGTCTTGGACATTGGTAGAGCAGCTCTACGGCATTCAGATGTCAAACCGTATATTCATGATGTGCTGCTTTCCATGGCATTAGCTGAAGTAAGATGGCAGTGATATAGTCCATTTTTCTTTCAGGCATTCATGTAGTCCAGAAGTTGAATATATTATTTATGTGCATATTTTTGAAGTGTGCCATTGCAAAGTCTGCTTTTGAGAAAAACAAAGTTTCTGATGGATTTGAAGCCATTGCTCATGCTCAGTATCTTTTGAAAAGTATAGTCTCCCTTGCAAATATGCCACTGCTATCACAGGCAAGCATTTTATTTTGTCACCACATGTTGTGATTCCCTCTAATCTAACTTAAATCTATTGGGCATGATTGCAGATAGAAGAGTCCTTAGAGGATCTTGCACCTGCGTGCACATTGGAACTTCTGGGCATTCCTCACAACCCTGATTATGCTGATCATAGAAAGGGGGCAATTGCAGCCTTGCGAGAGTTGCTTAGACAAGGTCTTGATGCTGAAACTTGCTGTAGAGTACAAGACTGGCATTGCTTCTTTGGCCAGGCAATACAGAAGTTAACGGCTGCCGAAATAGTTGATCTTTTATCCTGGGTAGATTTGGGTACAGCTCGAAAGAATAAGAAATCACTCGAATCTCAAAATCAGAGAGTTGTGATTGATTTTAAATGCTTTCATTTGGCCATGATTGCCCATTTAGCTCTTGGTTTTTCAACCAGGCAAATAGATTTGGTATTTTCCTTTCTTAAACTAATAATCATATAATTTGCCTTCAGGTCTATGTGATCGTATACTTCTTCTTTGTTTCTTCTTCCATGCAAGATCATTAAAGCTAAAACCATTTGTGAGTGCTTGATTGTCTCAGAGGCTGCAGACTTGAAGTTTGAGGGAGCGTTTTGCTCAGTACTTCTTGGGAAGGTAAATCTTTAAGCTGATCTTGTTATTCTCTGTTTTAACAGATAGAAAAATAAACTAGGTGTTTAGGGTGATGAAGCCGCAGCTTTTGAGAAGCTCCAGCAAGCTGAAAACAACAGAAATTCAAGTCAAAGAAGTTTGGCTACAGATAATCCTAAAATGGAAGCCAAAGACAAGCGAACTATCTATTATTCAATGGTATGTTTGATACAATGCTTTATTGATTCAACTTAGATCTTTTTGGTTGATACACTTAAGGAATTCAGTTGTAAAGTTGGTGAAAGATTGAGAGTGTCATCATATTCACTAATCTCTTCTTCCTATTGAAGAATTCAGCAATTTCTTTTATCATTGCTTTTACATTATCTTTGTCCCTTTTCCATTGTGGTCAAGGGATCTCCATCACTGTTCCTTACTCATCTCATCCATGCTCCTTGCTGATGTAGCTACTATATTTTCTTCTTGGTCCTCTACCTTCCACTGTAGTCGCCTTGCCACTTGTTCTCCAACCACTGTCTCCATACCTATATGTCAATTGATCCTCCTTTTCTCTCAATGGCATTATTTAACAAATTCTAGTCCCACTCTAGTGCTCTCCTTTGTTGTTATGACTTTTCGTTTACCTTTTATATAGAATAGCCTTCATAAAATAGTCATTTGAAATAAGCAAATAAAAGGCAATTTTTAAAAAATTTGCAATAAGTGTGTCTGTATATACATACATATATTTGTATATATGTATATATGTATATATGTATATATGTATATATATATGTATATATATATAGTAATATGTGTGTGTTTGCTATGGGAAAACTAAGTGTATCACAACCGTTCATGTAGCAGCAGCTCCATTGCCGTGAGACTACGGGGATGGACCAAGAAAAGGTTCGTCCTCCTTTTGGTCCATCTTAATAGCAATAACTTATGCGATGGATGGTCCCTTTCCTAATCTACTTGTGCAGATGGAGCCCAACATGCTGTGCTAGGACAGTACGACCACCTACCCTCCTGCCATATTCTCTTCGCGACTTGTTTCCTCCTCTCGGTCTCCCATATTTAGGGAGGTAGCGTATAGGGGCGACAATAGTAAAAGGGTCTTGTCTACTCTTTTCAGCGAAATGTTACACTAGTTGTATGGGAAAGGATGTTTGCTAGCACCATTTAGCTGACGATCTGATCATTCCCCATCGTCCTACATCCATCAGCCAAGCCAATCAATATTTCATTATCTGTCCTGAAAATTTCTTAAGAGATGAATACAAAGTGTGAAAGAGAGAACATACAATAGTTAGAAGAGCAAGTGGGAGAAGCCTTGAGAGGTTTGAGTCCAAATCTCGGGTCCCCTTTCCCAGGGCTATGTCTCGGCAGTTATAGAGGTTGTAGGGAGACCATGATGGGAGAAAAGGCTTCCCACCATCCTAGCCACATGGGGAGCTGGAGATCTGGGCGGCACGGATCTTGTCACATTGTCCTGGATGCAGTAGCATTGGCGGGAGAAGCGGCATGATACTCCACCCCTTTAAATCACTTAAATTTTGGTGTCCTTTATTTTTTTGCACCTTTACTAATGCTTTCTTCCTCTCCACAGTCTTTCCCTCTCCACGTGTTTGCACTTAAAAAGTTTTCAAAATGAAACAGTAACTGTCTAGATGATCGTTTGAAAAGGTTCGTTGTTTTCAAACATTTTCCCATTTTCGAAGGAATGAGTTTTCGAAAAAGCGGCTCAAATGAATCAGAGGCATCTATGGGATGAAACTCTAAGCAACAGCATAGGACCTTGTGCCTTTGATAGACCCAGAGTCTTCGAAGATCTAAATAAACTAAAATAGACGCTTCTGCAAAACCAGGGTTCGCTCATCGAAGAAAACCTTTGAAGAACTGTGATTTCGACAGAATCAACGCTAACTTTGGTCGAAAACACAGCAGGACAATCACCAATGGCACCTATAAATATTCCTCCCGGGTTGTTGTTGCGGGAGTTATTGTTGTTGTTGGATTCAGGCTGGATTCCTGCAGTGTTAAACTGTAGAAGTTGGATTCCCGCAGTGTTTTAAGTGCAGGGCGAATGACAGTGAGCAAAGGAAGTGAAGACTAGTGAGCCTCTTCTTCTGCTGCTGGGTTCTATACTCTTCCTTTTTTTCCAGCGAACTCAAAAGCTCATGCTGGTTATAGTTATTCTCTAAGAATGATTTAACAAGATAGATCTTGAGATTCTTGAGACGCCATAGAGCTAATAGAAGTTTCCATGAATTAAGAAATATAAGTCTAAATTTATGAACTTCAGAGGCCATATTAACATAATATTTTAAGGTGGATGTGTAGATATACACGAAAGGATAAAATGAGAAATGAGTATATCTGAAAGAAAGTTGTTGTTGCACCAGTTGAGGATAAACTTAGAGAAAGTCGGCTTAGATGGTTTGGACATCTAAATCGTAGGCCGATTGAAGCTCCAGTTAGAAAAATTGAGTTATTGGATTTTTCCCATGTACAAAGAGGAAGAGGGAGACCAAAGAAGATATGGCAAGAAACTATAAGGAGTGATCTTAGTTATTTAGACTTAGATAAGAATTTGCTAACTGATAGGGCGCAATGGAAACAAAAGATTCATGCTTGGTGGTTGTTGTTGTTGTTGTAGAGGCCAGATTAACATAATATTTTAAAATTATAAGAGGATGTGATCCTTTGGCCAATATAATGACAAGATTGCCCTAAATTAATAAAAAATCCCCAGCAGATTGCTGCAAAAATTTTCCTTCGGTTCCCAGTGAAGTCTATGGAGTGAACACTATCCAAAAGAGAGAAACATGAACTCTATTGAACTCTTTCGATGCCTCAAGGCAGTGTGCATGACAACACAATCTCCTTATCCTGCACTTATGCTAGCCAATTTCTTGATAAAAATGAAATTAAGAATGGTTCTTGAGTCATCAACTCTTGATATCTGGCTTTCATTCTTTTCAAATAAGGCCAAAGATCTAAGATTCCTAGAAGCTAAGTTTGCTGACGTGCAGACTTGGCACTTTCATTTAACCTAAGGCTTTCAAGCCTATCCTCCCATAAGGCTTTAAGGGAGATGAAACTATCTTTTCGAAAGACCCATTCGAACTAAAGCTTTCGAACCTATCCTCCCATAAAGCTTTACCTAAGGGAATGAAACTAACTTTTTGAAAGAATTTTTCGAATCAAGGCTTTCAAGTCTGTCCTCCCATAAAGCTCTAAGGGAGATGAAACCATCTTTTCAAAGGAACCTCTTTGAACCAAAGCTTTGAACCAGTTCCTTTAAACTACAAATATTGTGCACTGCTATCTATGATTGCACTTTAAAGATCATATTCAAATATCGTGTATGAACTCCAAAACATCGTGTACAGCCCTTCGATCAACACCATGTGCAATGTTAAAAGACCAAACTCAAACATTGTGCACGATATTTCAAAGCAATCTCTCCATATATCGAAGATTGTCTTTAAGGTAATCTCATCATCCATCGTGCAGTATATTTCGAAGCAATCTGCATGCATCGAAGATTGTTTTCAAAGCAATCTCATCATACATCGTGCCTAATCTTTCAAAGCCATCCCTTCATGCATCGAAGGTTGCTTCTGAGACAATATCCTGAAATGTCGTCCGCGATCTTTCAATGAAATCTCATACATCAAAGATCGTCTTCGTAGCAATCTCTTCAAACACTAAGGGTAATTTCCGCAGGTCGCTTTTGAAGTCTCCTGCATTGAAGTTTCTGCAGCATTTCTCCCCTTCGAAAAGACACTCAGTTGAATGAAGATGCTCATTGTGGCCTGGATAAAGTGCTGCCTCGATGAGAGCAAACCCAAAATATGTTGTCAAATGAAAGCCAAAGGTTTTAAGTTCCCTTAAAAACTGTGATGCCTACCCCTTGATAGCAGGTTGCCATGCCCTTGAAATGCTATCTCGCAAGCTCAGTGAGGTGGTTCAGGAAATGGTAGAAATATCACAAGTGGGTAAATCCCAGCTGCATAAATTCCACTAAGGAGAACTTATATCAGTTGGTTTTGCCTAAATGACAATTATAAAAAATGCAATCATCTTGGCACCCGAATTTAGGTCATCAATGTAAAAAAAGGATTTTTCCTATTAATCAAAAGTTTCATTCCTCTAATAGAGGATAAGTAATTAACTACAGAGGCTTGCCTCTGTAGGAAATCATAAGTTCCTCAGAACTCTGAAGTTCTTGAGTCATCACATCTAGGCCGAAATCTGTTTGTCCCGGGAAGACGAAATTCTTCAAAAGTAATATAAGGAATGCTAATGTTTGCTCGTTGAAGGTGAAATGACGTTCGTCATGTGGTCTGCTGCCAAGGTCTCAGCTGAGAAATATGCAACGATCCAACTGGGGTAAGGGACGTCAATAAACATCAATGGGGCTATCATCACTACTGGCTCAACTGGAGCCTCCATCTAGTTTGGGACAATTACTCTTAAAGATTTGCCTCAGAACAAGAGCATGGCTAGATCTTAAAATGATCATTTTTCAAACAAGGTGAAAGCTGATGAAGGGATTGTCATCCTATGCTTCTCGGGTAGGGGAAAGAGACCAAATGTCCAAACAATAGACCTCCTGAAAGAAGAAAGAATGGGAGCATACAACACTCAAAAAAGATCTGTATTTCAGAGACTCATATGAGAAGAGGCATCCTGCGAAAAGAACAGTTCATAATAAAAAGTGGATAGATTGTGGTCTCTGCAGGCCGTCCAAGGTCAGGAACATTGCCATCAGTCTCCCAGTTCATTGGAGAAAATCCCAATGAATCGAAGGGCGAGGCGTGGAGCTTCGGCTAACCAGAAGGGAAAAGCAACTCAAACAAAGCATCCAGCTCCAAAAATTGAACCCTAAACAGATATCTTCATCCCCACATCGTATAAGTTTGGCCTATTGAATATGGTAAAAAGAAATAACATAACTGCAGTTCTTAAAGTCTCTATGGTAGCACAAGCATCTGCCAAAGCGCCTCATCAGCAACAATAGAAAGAAAGAGCATTGAACTCTAAAATCTACAACGTCCTCAAACTAGTTAAAAAATGGAGGTTGCATAAACATCAAAGGCGGGAGGACAAATTTTACAATGGTATGCCAAACAATGGCAAGCGGTATCCTCCAGGAAAAGACAGTATGTCGGAAAATTCCCTATCACATCACGACGAAGTAAAGCTTCATCAAGAAAAACTTACTATGATGAGCATCAGGAGGGTGTTCGGGCGCCCTTCTGTGGGTGCCCACCCCCTGAAAGGTGTCATCTGTATATACATCACCAGTATATTAATAAAAGAAAAGTTCAGTGTGATAGTAAGCATGGCGGTGAGCACCATGCCATTAAGTTTGGGCATGGAAGGTCTTGTCAGATCTGGGTACAAAAAATAAATAAAAACAAGGGTGAGCATCATGGCCTCGCTCTGCCCAGTAACCCTGGCAAAGTGAACCATGAAAGATCCCCAAACAAAGTAAATCAATTTCAGCCAAAGAAAGATAGAATCCTTTAAAGGATGAGATCATGAACGAGGTTGAAGTAGAGAGCCTCTTCCATACAAAGAAAAGTGGCGAAAGCAGCAAGGGTAAAGAACCCCTGGTGGAAAGCTCTGAAGGATAGCCGTCACAATCATGCCCAAAATATAAAATTCACACAATGTGTATTAGTAGCATCTCCGGGTTAGCCTTTGAATGGTACTCAGAGCTGCCTAACAATTCAATAATGTTTTTTGCAAAATTAAAAGACTTATTTGTCAGAAGGTTTGCTAGAATAAGAGAAAAAGTGACACTGACAGATCTCTCCAGAAAGCAGCGTAATAGAGATGAAGTAGTCACCAAATTTGTGGCTAGATGGCGAAATATGAGTCTAAAGTATGATAAGCCATGTTCAGAGGATCAGGCCATTGCATTAGTCATAGCTAAGCTAGAACCTGCTATGACAATATTTATACAAACTACACCGTCACTTTCCAAAGGCTACTCGAGAAAGTTGCTATTTATGAAAAAATTAATCCACAAAAACATAAAATTGGCTTTGAACGAGCCAAAAAGTAGAAACCATATGAGACAGAAAAGCCTGCAGCCTATGCGGTAAAGGAAAAAATGAGTATACAGTTAAAACTCCTTTGCCGCGAAGTGACATTTCATCCACTAAACAAATCTTTGAAGGAAAAAGGCCATTCTTGGAGGACAAGAAAAATAAGACGTCCTTCAGAATGAATTGCGTCAAGAAATTATTCTTTCAAGCGGTAAAGGCAGGCTTAAAATTGCCAGAGCCAAAAAGCCCAGAAGAAATTAATAAAACAAATGATCCAAATTACTACCATATCACAGATGTGTTAGTCATCCCATTGAAGATTGCTTCGTGTTCAAAGATTGGCTCGAGAGACAATACTGGAGTGGGGAATACACATTATCCAATAAGGTATTAATCAATCCGCCAAAAGTGACTGTCAACATAATTATGACCTTTGGCAAAGAAGCAGGATCAGAAGAAGAATGAGATACTATCATCTCTAAAAAGAATCGGCAAGTTAATCAAGCAGTTGGATGGATACAATGCTATTCACTAACAAACTCCAACGATTCTAAAAAAGTGGGCCCAACGAATCCCCACTGCAAGTGAAAATGCTGTCAGACGACAACAAACAACCCCAACGCAACAGAATGTAGTTGTCAAATCAGAAAAGAGCAAGGTCTACTATAAAGACAAAGGTAAAATGATAAGTCGAGACAAAAAGTGGAACTGCTATCTGACTGGCATATTATATGGACAACTTAAATGTTGTTAAAA
Organism: Apostasia ramifera; assembly: GCA_019297695.1. NCBI lineage: Eukaryota > Viridiplantae > Streptophyta > Magnoliopsida > Asparagales > Orchidaceae > Apostasia > Apostasia ramifera. The sequence continues at coordinate 222,835 of JAEMOT010001376.1, read as the reverse complement.
AAATGAAGTCACTTGTGAATGATAATGGCACAAATAAGGCTAATCCCTGTCATATAATAAGAAGAGGAAGAAGTAAATCTAAACGTCGTGCCATGATCGCCCTTGAAGATGAAGGAAAATTTTCGTTAGAATTTAAGTTGGACAAAATATGTCAGCAATTGTCCCTGAAAGATGAGGCCCAACCTCGAGAAATCAGACTGAGAAGTGATACCGAGTCTGCTTCCTCAGAAGAAATGTCTAGGAGTTCCTTCGGTAATGAAATCTCACCCTTAACAAGCTGCAGAATTAAACAGTAACTGGGGTAGTCACTCGAAGCAATGCTGCTCACCTACAAACGAATGAAAAAGAAATTATGGTAAACAAGAGAATGTGTCCCCCATAACCTTAAGAAAAAGAAAATACTGGTAAAGAAGTGAATTATAATGTCTTGGCACATCTTAGAAAGTTGCTAGTATCGCTCAGCATATATGATGCATTGATACTGTCCAAAAAATTACGAGAAAGTTTGATTAAAGCTCAGCAAGAACCAGAACATTTTGAGGCCTTTTTTGCTAAAGAAAATATGCAAGAGGATATATCAATGATTGAGTCGTCCGTAATAACCTTCTCAGACGAAGACATGTTATTAGGGACAACTGAGCATAACCAACAGTTGTATTTTTTCGGTGAATGCAACGGAATTAAAGTTGACAGAATCTTCGTTGATAATAGTTCTGTCAATCTAATGAACTTAGAAGCGCCGGAAAGCATCTGCCTCCAAGCCCAACACCTGAAAAGAGATGGCATCAAATTACGAGGCTTCAATGAAAAAGAAAGAAAATCTGTAGGGACATGTACTTTGCCACTAAAAGTCGGAGAGTTAAACGCCCTTGTGAAAGTCTCTGTCATTGATGCCTCGACATCCTTCCGGTTTCTTCTAGAGAGACCATAGTTGCATGAATATGGTATTGTCCTGTGAACACTGCATCAATGCGTGAAATACTGTAGAGACGGTCAGGAATATGCCATAAAGGCCGACATGCAACCTTTCACCATCAATAAAATCAGAATATATGATGTCAAATACTTTGTAATGAAGGAGGTATAGGATTCTCCTACACCTAGAGCAAAAAGTGAAACAAGAATAAAAAAGAAAAATGAAGAAAATAATACCTCATTGATAAAAGCACCTCCAAAGTATCATCTCGGAACTGAAGAAGAAGACAGTGAGGAGATCTTGCTTCTACCTAAAGGGACCTTTCAAGGGTCTGAAAGAACAAAGTCCCTAGAGTTGGTTACAGTCATATTGCCTCATTCAACTAAGCTGATAATAAAAGAAAATATTAACATTATCTCAGTGTCAAAGAGATTGGTGAAGGAACTTGCTCTACACTACGACCAAGCGGCAGATGAACTACAAACTATATATTTTATTGCTCGCCCTAGAAGGCAGAAAAGGCCTATGCTCTTTTATGAGGCTGAAGCTCAAAGTTTCTCCAAAACAAATAACCTATTTGCATATTCAGAGGTTGATAATGACTGGCTTGCTAGAACATCTTTTTGAATTGATGAAAAAGCATGACTTGCATAAAAGTCGGCCTTACCATGAAATTTAGCCTTTTGAAAAAATTTGGTCCTGATAGTGCGGAGCCTTTGATACTAGGAGTCAGATATCCTTCTTCCAAAAATGAAAATGAACATGTACATAGATGTTGTATGATCATAGCAGTCATGTCGACAAATAAAGAAGCTTCACTAGGAGAAAATCTTTCCCCCGCCCCTGATGAATTTGAAGGAGGTCAAGCAACAGTCGATAAACTAAAAGAAATTAATTTGGGGACTGAGGATGATCCAAGGCCTACATTTGTAAGCGGCCTATTGTCCGAAGAAGAAACCCAACAAATCACGTTCTTATTAGAAGAATTTAAAGACCGTTTTGCCTAAAATTATATAGAAATGTCGGGGTTGTCTTCTGACGTAGCAATACATCGATCAACAATAAATCTCGAAGCATCCCCAATAAAACAGGACTAGAAGTTGAAACAAAAGTTGTAGTCGAAACCAGAAAACTAATGGAGCCCAATTTTGTCAGAGAGAAAAAATATGTCAATTGGATCGCCAATATTGTACCTGTGAAAAAGAAAAATGGACAAATACATGTCTGTATTGATTTTTGTGATCTAAATAAGGCATGCCCGAAAGACGATTTTTCGTTACTAATAATAGAATTGATGATCGACAACACATCGACACATGATATGTTCACTTTTATGGATGGTTTTTCGGGTTATAATCAAATCAAAATGTCACCTGAAGTTGAAAAACACATGGCGTTCAGAACTCCTATCGGCATTTTCTGTTATATTGTAATGCTGTTCAGGCTTAAGAATGTTGGGGCAACCTATCAAAGAGTAATGACCAAAATTTAATGATTTGATTCATGATAAAGTTGAGTGTTATGTAGATAATCTAGTTGTCAAAAGTAAAGATAAGCATAATCATCGAGAGACCTCAGAATTGCATTTGAAAGATTACAGCAGTGTGATTTCAAAATGAACCTCCTAAAATGTGCATTTTGTGTCTTCCGGAAAATGTTTGCGATTTGTAGTTTGGTACAGGGGCATAGAAATAGATCCATCTAAAATTAAAACGATCACGGATATGCCTCCGTCGACCAGTCTTAAACAGTTAAAAGGCCTTCAAGGGCGCTTAGCATATATAAGGTGTTTTGTTTCCAATTTGTCAGGAAGATGCCAACCATTTAGGCGGCTCATGAAGAAAAATGCTCTTTTTGAATGAGATGATGAATGTCAAAAGGCCTTTGATAGCCTTAAACATTATTTGATGAGCCCTCGAGTCCTGGCCGCTCCTATGCCAGGGAGGCCGTTGATTCTATATACAACAGTCCTCGATGAATCTGTAGGGGCACTCTTAGCCCAACACAATTAGGAAAGTAAAGAAATGACCTTATACTTTCTCAGCCGACATATGATTGGGACAGAGACCACATATTCTCTAATTGAAAAACATTGCTTGGCATTAATATTTGCTGTCCATAAGCTCTGACATTACTTGGCTTATAAGGTCACATTGATATTAAGAATGGACTCGCTGAAATTTTTAATGACCCAGTCAATGCTAACAAGGAGTTAGCGCGATGGGTAGTCTTATTATAACAATAGAATATTTCTTTTGTGCTTAAAAAAACTGTAAAAGGATAGGCACTTGCAGACTTCTTGGTAGCATATGCCCTCCTGGTAGATTCACCTCTAAATGATGAATTGCTTGATGAACGAATTCTCAGAGTTACTCAAGAAGACAAAATGTCTGCATGGGAATTGTACTTTGATGGTGAATCCTCCCTCAAATACTTGCAACATATTAATATGTCAATTGTCAGAGCTGGCATTGGCATAATCTTTATCACCTTGCAAGGAGGGATAATACGATATTCATACAGCCTGGTTGAGTCGTGCACCAATAATGAAGCCGAGTATGAAGCATTGATTGCGGGGCTTGAACTTGCAATTGAAATGAAGATTCAAGAACTTTGGATATATGGTGATTCACAACTTGTCATAAATCAAATAAAAAATGACTATAAAGTGAATGAGCTTCGGCTAATAAAATATCACAAGAAAGCTACTAAGCTGTTACGGCAGATACTTAAATACACTATTACAAGGGTATCCTGTGCAAAAAACAGTCTGACAGATGCATTAGCTCGTCTGGCCAAAAAAATGGCAATGGTAAAAGAAGAGCCCGTGTTAATAACAGTGCAACCAAAAAATTTTTTGCATTCTACTATGGCCAACGTCACAGAGGGACATACACCCAGTATGGAGACGAGTAGCAAGAAATCAAAAGAAATTTAGAACAAAATGAAGCGCAGGAATACGAGCCAAAGCTCAGAGGGACAATAGCATCTATCGATAACACAAATAATTGGAGAAACCTCATGCATTTCTTAAAGAAGGTAGACTCCCACGAGATCTCTCGCTAGCATTTTAAATAAAAAAGAGGGCCATGCGTTTTGCTTATGTGGCCGAAGTCCTATACAAAAGGGCTATTACTAACCAACTATAGTAAAGGATTGTACTGACTATGCATAAATGCCATGAATATCAGGTACATGGAAATGTCATTCACTGGCATCCAAATCTATTGCACCCAATAATATCGTTCTGGTCTTTTGAGAGTTGGGGGATAGATATAATAGGCCCCATTGATCCACCGTTATCAGTCGGACATCGATATATTTTAGCTGCAACTGATTATTTTTCAAAGTGGGCCGAAGCGTTCGCGTTCAAATAAGTGAAAGCGAACAATGTTATGGAATTCTTTCGCGATCACATTGTGCCACAAGAAGTTAAAAAGCCTCTTTGTTAGCTTCTCCTGACTTTGGCTCTACCTCTGTTTCGGGTTTTGGATCTGATTTAGGTTCAGGTCCTTCTCTGATGACGCCATCTCCGGGAGAGCTTCTCTGCTGATTGCCTCCTTGATTTAACATGATGGAGGCAATTCTGTTCCAGGTGAGCTCCTTTCCCCCCATTAAAAGAAGGAACGGAGAAGAAGAAAAAAGAAGAGGAAAGAGGAAGAAAGAAGAGAAGGCCAAAGATAGAAGGAAGTTAGGAATTCTCTTCAAATTGAGGTGGAAATAAAACTTCATCCTTCTTAAGGTCATAGAAATAAAACTTCATCCTCCAAACATTTATTAAATCATTTTTATCAACCAAGACAAAAGCAAGGGACGTGCAGCAGCCATACTCTAATTAGTTCACTTCGAAGTCAATAATGGTACAAAATGGAAAGATGAGAAAGATATGAGATGGAGAATACCACCCCATAGGAAAATTTATAGGGAGAAGGAAAGTTAGAAAGAGAATTGATAACAAAATCTCTTTCTCTGACACCATATCTTCTGCGGCAGAGGCTGCACATAGATGTGATGGGAGAAGGTTCACATCACAGAAGAGATAATAATAAATGTCATCTAGCCATGTTTGAAAAATGCAAAAATGAAAGATTGCAGTCAAATAAACTTTCTTTGGAAACAGATGAAGCGGCTATAGGAGCAAAGACATATGGACTATCTATTCGAAGAAGACCTGGAGCTCTGCGCGGCTCGCCCTAAGGAGGAGGTTCTGTTCGAAAAACATACAGGATCAAGTATAACAGAAACTTAGAAGAAGAGAAGTAAAATCTATCAAGTGAATGACCTCTACGAAGGGGAACAAGAAGGCCAGGTATGTTGTGTTGCCTCGAAGGAGAACCCTTTGAAGATCCCAAAAACTTAACTTTAATGGAGTATACATTATCTCCTTGTTCGAAAATGCCCCCAAAGGTGCTTCGAAACCATCTGAGCCTCTTACATGAAATCCCAGTGGGCTCATTCGAAGGCATGATTCGAAATTTAGAGTTGGTGTCGAATGAAAATGTTGTCATCGAAAGACTGCTAATTATCTCCAGTTGACCAATTAAAGGTAAAGCGAAAAAGTCGAAAGGACTCTTCACCCCCGAGATCGAAGGAAGCCCATTCTTGGGACATGATAAAACCCAAACTATCTACTAATTTGGTTTGGATGATATATCTCTAAAACAATTTGAGAAATGCGCTTGCAAAACAGCTAAGCGGAACGAAGGCTGACTAAAACTTCCTTCAAAGCAAATGAAGGTTGGAAAAGGAAAGTTAGTTCTCTGCCTCTGCTCTGAGAATCAACTAATTCCTTGCCAATAAAAGAAGAATTAATAACTTGAAATCCCAAATAAAATCTTTTTTGAAAGCGATCATGGCAAATATGGAGAGCAAAGAAAAATAGTCTTATCCTCTCCATCTCCCTACATGGGATGACATTTATCAACTGAAGCAGAGAAGGAAAATGATGATCGAAGAAGTATTGAGAGATTTCATTTGAAAAAACATAAGCCCTTTGTACATAAGATGAATCCAACCGTGAATAAGTGCTAAAGAAGCCTCACTCTGCAATTTCTAGAAGGAATTGAGTCAAGTATGTCTCTAAAATCCTTGCAGATATAGGCCAAAACTGTAGGAGCTAAGATCACAGATTCTTCCTCTACCAGTAATTCAGTTATTAAAATTACTTCCAAACGAAAAGATAAAGTGCTGTCAGAATTAGATGAAATAACAGAGCCATGTAGCCAGAAATCCTGTGAAGAAGGCGCTTAGCGAAATTCCTGGAGCTGCTATTCCTTCATCTGAATCGAAAGAGGTCAGTTCGAAAACACCCTCCCCAGACCTGTTTGAATAATTCAAAGTTTCCAAGGAGATGGTTGTGACCCCCGTTTGTTTTCAACTTAAAAATTAACCTAGTTTAATTTTAACCTGACATATCACATCATACATAAAATTTAATATTAAAAATTAATTTTATTTTACATCCTACACACATTACTAAAATAATAATTAACTTTATATTACATCCCTCACATATTCCAACATAATAACTAACTTTATTTCACATCATTCACAATTTTTAATAAAAAAATATCTCTATTCAAGTTTAATTTTAATCATGTTAAATTTAACCTTACAAACAAACAGACCTCTAACTAGAAGGTTATAATCAAAAAAGAAAATCCAAGAAGATAAAGGGATCATCCCTGTAGAGCTAGACTGCAGAAAGGCTTAGGTAATACGTAAAGCCTCCCATGTCCCCTCTTAGTAGATAGACCTCTCTTGGAAATTATCTACAACGCTATATTTGTGATCGAAAAGGTCAACATCTGCGGCTACACATTCATCATAAGGGCGGTCAAATATGGGTAAACCTGTGATAGTTTTAATATCCCAAAGCATCAGGGTCATCTCATCTCCCCCAACCCACAGTGAATTGGTGCAGTTATTCTAGTGTTCTAACAAACCAAGGCCCATTGATTTTGAAGGTGATTATAATCAAATAAAGAAGCATAAACTGCATAGTAAATATTGGCCTGTCGAAGAAGTGCAGAGCGAGTTTTCAGAATATGTTAGGCCCAATAAACATAACCCTTAAAAGCATAATAGGGTTGACCAAAGAATGATGAAGCCCACCAATCTACAATCTCTTTTTGTAGAAGTCTACGACATAGCAAATCTGGGATGACCTCAGAGTCGAAAATATCTTTAGAAGGGTATAAAGTATACCTGTTTCCATGCTTAACATTATCAATCCATCTTTCCATCAGCTGTCTTTCTCCAATTGTAGGAAGGTCGGCAGAGTCCAAGAAGAAGGATTATCATAAGGAAAAGGCTTAATAGGCAGATATTTTAAAGGGGGATGCCTCTAAAATGCCCCACAGAAAAAATCGTTATTCTATAGGAATTTGCGTCTCAGAGAAAGTCGCTCAGAAACAGGGAGCCTACCTTCAGGATCCTGTTCAGAAATGAAATTGCGGATTTCCTCTTCACTAAAATCAGTCATTTTGAATGAATTCCAGAAGTGCACAGAATGAGGGAATAGAAAGCCAACAGACAAATCTCACTCCAGGAGTGAAATTCGTTTGTTGAGGGGCAATTTATTTGCATTTAAAAAGTTTTCAAAATGAAACAATATGGTCCAGATGACCATTTGAAAAGGTTTGAGATTTTCGAACCTTTTCCATTTTTGAAGAAATGAGTTCAAAAAAGCGACCCAAATGAATCAGAGGCATCTGTGGGATGAAACTCTAAGCAACAGCATAGGATCTTGTGCCTTCGATAGATCCAGAGTCTTTGAAGATCTAAATAAACTAAGATAGAAGTTCTACGAAACCGAAGTTCTACAAAACCGAGGTTCTCCCATCGAAGACAACCTTCGAAGTATTATGATTTCGACAGAATCAGTCACTAACTTTGGTCGAAAACACAGCAGGACAATCACCAGTGGCACCTATAAATATTCCCCCCGGTTGCTCCTTCGGGGGTTGTTGTTGTTGTTGGATTTAGGTTGGATTCCTGCAGTGTTAAACTGTAGAAGCTAGAATCTTGAAGTGTTTTAAGTGTAGGGCGAAGGACAATGAGCGATGGAAGTGAAAACTATTGAGCCTCTTCTTCTGCTACTGGGTTCTATACTCTTCCTTTCTCTCCAGTGAACTCAAAAGCTTATGCTGACCATGGATATTCTTTAAGAATGATTCAGCAAGATGAATCTTGAGATTCTTGAGACGCCATAGAGCTAACAGAAGTTTTCATCAACTAAAAAATGTAAGTCTAAATCTATGAACTTCATAGGCTAGAGTAACATAATATTTTAAAATTATAAGAGGATGTGATCCTCTGGCTACTATAATGGCAAATTACCCTAAATCAACAACAAATTCCCAGCGGAGTCTATGGAGTGAACACTATCCAAAAGAAAGAAATATGATAAACTCTATTGAACCTTTTCGATACCTCTAGATAGTGTGCTGGACAACACCATCTCCTTATCCTGCGCTCATGCTAGCCAATTTCTTGATAAAAATGAAATTAAGAATGGTTCTTGGGTCAGCAACTCCTGACATCTGGCATTCATCCTTTTCAGATAAGGCCAAAGATCTAAGATTCCTAGAGGCTAGATTGCTGAAGTGCAGACTTGGCACTTTCATTTAACCTAAGACTTTCAAGCCTATCCTCCCATAAAGCTTTAAAGGAGATAAAACTATCTTTTCGAAAGACCCATTCGAACTAAAGCTTTCGAACCTATCCTCCCATGAAGCTTTACCTAAGAGGGATGAAACTATTTTTTGGAAAGAATCTTTTGAATCAAGGCTTTCGACCCTAGGCTTTCAAGTCTATCCTCCCATAAAGCTCTAAGGGAGATGAAACCATCTTTTCAAAGGAACCTCTTTGAACCAAAGCTTTGAACCAGTTCCTTTAAACTACAAATATTGTGCACTGCTATCTATGATTGCACTTTAAAGATCATATTCAAACATCGTGTATGAACTCCAAAACATCGTGTACAGCCCTTTGATCAACACCATGTGCAATGTTAAAGACCAAACTCAAATACTGTGCACGATATTTCGAAGCAATCTCTCCATACATCGAAGATTGTCTTTAAGGTAATCTCATCATCCATCGTGCATTATATTTCGAAGCAATCTGCATGCATCGAAGATTGTCTTCAAAGCAATCTCATTATACATCGTGCCTAATTTTTCGAAGCTATCCCTTCATGCATCGAAGGTTGCTTCTGAGACAATATCCTGAAACGTTGTCCGTGATTTTTCAATGAAATCTCATACATCAAAGATCATCTTCAAAGTAATCTCTTCAAACGCTAAGCGTAATTTCTGAAGATCGCTTTTGAAGTCTCCTGCATTAAAGTTTCTGCAGCATTTCTCGCCTTCAAAAAGACACTCAGCTGAATGAAGATGCTCATTGTGGCCTGGATAAAGTGATGCCTTGATGAAAGCAAACCCAAAATATGTTGTCAAATGAAAGCCAAAAGCTCTAAGTTCCCTTAAAAACTGTGATGCTACCCCTTGATAGCAAGTTGTGATGCCCTTGAAACATTATCTCGCAAGCTCAATGAGCTAGGTCAGGAAATGATAGAAAGATCACAAGTGGGTAAATTTCATCTGCATAAATTCTAGTAAGGAGAATTTATATCAGTTGATTTTGCCTAAATAGCAACCGTCACAAATACAATCGTGTAGGCTTTTGAATTCAGGTCATCAATGTAAATAAAGAATCTTCCCCATCGTTCAAAAGTTCTATTCCTCCATTGGAGGATGAGTAATTAATTACAGAGGCTTGCCTCCATAGGAAATTGTAAGATCCCTAGCCCTATTTGGTTGGAGGCCATTTTTGGCCATGATCATAGCCAAAAATGGCCTCCAACTATTTAATTAAAAAAAAAATTATTTTTCATTCTCAATACATAAACTTCAATAAAAAAATTTACTTTATATTATATTTCACACGATTTTTAATATATTATACTTAATTTTTTATTATTATTTTTTTAATAGAATAGTTAGAGGTCATTGGAGGTCATTTTGGCCATGGCCTGGCCTCCAACCAAACAGGGCCTAGAACTCTGAAGGCTTAGAGTCTGCACCTCTAGAGCGAAATCTATTTGTTCCGGGAATGCTGAATTCTTCAAAAGCAATGTAAACTTGTCTACATTTCCACCCTCTTGAGACGCAACACCATAGTGTCTATGAAATGCTTTGTGCCACCTGCTAGCAGAGCTTTCTTATTTCTTATGTTAACATCTTCCTTTCATTGAGACTTGCTAGTAGTTGGCAGAGCATGCATCCTTAATGCTCTCCCCAGCATTCCTCCAAAGCGCTCTTAGAGAGGAAAGGTCGTCGTGTGAATGAGGCCTCCAGCTTCAGCACTCGCATCTGCTTGTACACTACTTCGCATCCTTCAACATGCAGATGGAGGAAGCACTTGTCTTCTTGGCAAATCTTACCAAGCAGGTGGAGGCTCTCACCACAGTTTTTTCTCATGGTAGCAGAGGTGCAGTCCCTAACTCTAAACCCTCTTAGGCTCTCCACCAGTTGCCACCATCGCCTAACTCACCAAGGGCAGCGATGACAGCTCAGGGGGGTGGAAAGCAAAGGAACCATTCATAGCGACGTCATCCAGAGAGAACATCATTGGGAAAGGCGAGGGAAAAATGGGACTTCAACCTCCAATGAGTCCATAAGCTCATTTAGTGGGGTTGAAAGAGAAGGAAGATAAGGTCCTGTCCATGCTCATTTGCAATTTGCATTAAGCAAATTTAGGGGCATCTATGAGAAGTTCAACAAGAATGTTTTCAAGGCAGAAAATGACTAGAAGGAGATAGTTTGGTGGCTGGGTGCTTACGAACACAAGTTGGAGGTTGTTGTAGAGAAGATCAAGAAGCTAAAGGAAAGAGGAAGACTTCCCATAGTAGACACGGTGATCGTAGTTGAAGCAAGAGATTGTTGTGGTCGTGGAGCGTTCGTTCGTGGGGACCTTTTGGACGTAGGTCTGCGGCTTTGGTAGGGGCTTGGAAGAGATGTGCCAAGGCAAAATCTGGAGAGAGAGAGAGAGAGGCCGTCTTATTGGACAAACTCACTAATGAGGAGCGGAGCCTTGCGAGGATGCTTGCCCGTATGTAGATAGCGTGGGAGCGGGTGACAACGAAGGACTGAAGGAAGAACATGTCAACAATCTGCATGTACATGTCAACAATTTACAAGCAGAAATGTCTCTTTCAAAGTCTACCTATGCTGATGAACTGGGGAGGCTAAAGGAGGAAATTGTCTAGTTGATGATGGACAAAGATATGCTGGCTAAGGAAATGGACATGATGAAGTAGAGCTATGAGTTAGTGCGCTAGCAGAACCGTGAAAGCATGGATTGACCACGAGTTGACAGTGACTTAGCAGCCCTTGGAGGTGCTTTTTGCGGAGAATGCTACCTTGAAGATGTCGATAAGTCATAACCGTGACTGGGCTAGATGTCATGTCTCTGATAGGACAAGCGGTGACTAGGGTTGTCGAAGTATTTGTTCATTCTCTAATAGGATGGACTGCACAGACTTAGGTGACACATGATGTGCTTTTGAGGACATTGGTGAAAACTATTTTATTAAAATTGGAGATTCGTTGTTGGTCCATATAGTTCAAAGTGATTCTTCCTTAGTGGACAGCAGTTGTGGCACGATCATGGGCGGCCAAAGAGGGAGTTAGAGATGAATCCTTTCACCTTTGGTTGTATCCGTTGTTGTTGATGAAAGGTGCAAAAGCTAATAAAAAATCTTCCTTCTTGCTATCACCTGGTGTGGTTCCTTGTGAGGAGTATGTCCCCAACCTAGTGTGGGGGTAATAACAGCAACAAGGGCCGCCATGAGATGTTTTTCCCCATCTTCTTTGCTTTATACTCTTAGCCGACGTGATCACCAAACTATTGTGAGAGCATATGGGGAAAAAGACGGTGAGTGCAGCGCTCGACCTGATGTTCAAATTTTCACTAAATACCTTGGTCATTAGAAAAGCTTAACAACGGGAACGAGATGCTAAAGGTGACTTGTGCTTTTCGTTTGAACCGTAAGATAATGGTCTTTGTAGTGAAATAGGAAGACAAGCCGAACAAGCTGTGAATCTGTTGCGTCCGCATCTACATCTTCATGGACACTAGGATGGTGTTGCCTCCATAGATCAAGTTCGGGGATGTCTTGAAGAACTTTAGGTTGGTCTTCACACACAGTTATCGTCGACTGTGGTGACTTACATCTAAGCTCTCTGAGTCCTAAAGGACAACTACAGTTGGGACTTGCGACTGTTCAGGGTGCTGTTCTTGTTCTAGGAGAACATTTAGAACCCTGGATGCCTGAACATGTTGCTGACTTGGGATGCCCTCTTCTCTGATGTTCCCAGCTCTTACTCTGAGTGGCATGACTTCTAATTCTTTGTCCAAGGGAAGTTGGTTTTGAAGGAGCTTACACCTTGGGCAGTCGACAAGTACATGCTTGAGGAACCCCAATTCGATGACACAAATTCGCTGGTCAAGAGGATAGACAAGTTCCACTACTCGAATTTGCCCTTATTGTCGATCCTCGCTTTGTGAGGGTTGACCTGGTTGGAGAAGGAGAGGCCGAAGAGAAGAGGGTCTAAGGATGTGGAAGTGGTCAAAGAAGAAAGTGGAAATAGGAAGGGTTTGAGGCGGATGCCGTAGTTGCGGACAAACTCACACTTATGTTGAGTTGAAGGGAAAATGGGGTATTAGAGGAGTCTGCCAACAAGACGAAGAAAGTGGTCGTCAATCCTCGGGTATTACTAATCGCTGGGTTATTGGTAATTGGCCTAAGCGAATGTCTGAAGGTTGGAGGCTGAAGGCGCCCCCCCCAGATCATAGGAAGTGGGGAATAAAAGAGGAAACAAGGAATGTCCTCGTTAAGAAGAAATGAGCGGAGCTTCTGTTCAATGAAAATTATGTTGAATATAAAATAAAGTGATTGTTTAAAGTTGGAATTGTTGATTTAAAATTTTGTTTTAAATAAAATTAATATTTTGGCTTTGACTAAAATTAGCTTTGAATTTTAAGCCATTACCAAACAGAACCTTATAAGTGAATTCCTCAGAATTTGCGAATAAATAGATTTTGTAATAAAGTTTACATCTAAGTCTAAAATATTTGAGATAAAAGAAAAAATAAATGAAATATGGATAAGTTCATCAAATTATACTCATTCAATGGACTGGTTTGGCACTAAGTATAGAAAGGACTTAGAATTTTAAATATTTTATTTAGATCTTAAAATTATTAACTTGTTATTTAATAAAGTGCAATGGAAACAAATGATTTATGTAGCCGACCTCATCTAGTGGGATAAAGGCTTGATTGTTGCTGTTGTCCTAAAATCATTAAATTTTTGTAAATTACACAAAGTATACATCCTACGAAGTATTGATATGAAACTTATGGCAAAATCTATGATGCATGACTCCAATGGTACAATCACTATCAAATACCTATACTTGTTCAATATTTCATATGTCCTAATCTTCGATATAGTTCCTAAACTATGAAAACACCACATGGGCAAGGAACCTAGAGTCGATGTACTACTTCGTGGTCCTCATTTCTAACTCATCAGCATGAAAATTACAAAGATGGCCTTATGTTGCATGAACATTTCACTTGGGACTATTTTATTCTTTGTTAATAATTACAAGAAGATCCCTTTATTTTGAACATAAGATTTCTAGTATTGAGGTAAGCACATGTAAGAAGTTAAAAATATAAATTGTATGAATAATTAGAAGAAGATTCCTCTACTTAAAGATTATTTAAAGTATATTGAGGTGAATACTTGAAAATGTTACTCAAACAAATGTAATTCAAATTGAAACTCCCAATTCTAGACGTTCAAATCAAATCTTAAATCCCAAATCGCGAACAAACCTACTTCAAATCCAATTCCAAATCAAAAGTGAAATTCAAAATCAAATTTGAACCAAACTGAAATGCAAGCTAAATTCAAGTACAAATGTAACGCCAAAACCGAATACCAAAAATATCCCAAAGCCAAATACTAAACCAAATTTTTTCAAATTGAACCTTTAATAGTTGCCTTTGATGACCTTGATAGGCTATTATAAATCAAATCATCAGAACAAGCTTTGATGCCCTTGCTACACTGTCATACTTCAGACAATGACAGGCTTCTATGTCCTTGCTATGCCATTATCAATCGTTATAACATTAAGATTCTATGCCTTTGCTATAGTGTTATGCACTTTCCCACATAGTCAATCCCAAAGAGTTGATTTAATTTAATGTCTTTATCAGGCTTGTGATTCTTATCCCTTGATAGTAGAGTTTCATGCTTCTGATATGATATTTCGCAAACTCAATGAGTTTAGTAAGAGGATGCTAGAAAAGATCACAAGTTCGTAAATCACAATTCCTTTACTGGATAAAGTTAGTATTGGAAGTTTGAATTGATCGGGTTTGTTGAAAACAATACACTTAGAATTTATATATGTTTTCCCCTGATTCACTAGAATGTCATTTGAATGATAGAACCTATAGTTCTTAATGAATTATTCTATAATTGTCAAATTGGAAATTTAAATGACTTTGGTTTATTGGTGGAGTTCTGGATGATAGAACAATGGGATCTCGATAAGGTTCTTTCTCCATCCCATCCATTTCGTGACATTTGTTTAGTAAATTCATTCTTCCTTTAATATATAGTTTCATTTTCTAATAAGAAGTTGAGGAATTAACTATAAATGTTTGTGCCTGTAGAAAATTATCGATCCATAGAAACTCCGAAGTCCTATAGTTATCACATTTAGGATAAAATCTAATTTCAATCTGCCTTAAGAGAAAGAAAATTCTTCGATATTTAGTGCACGTTGATTTTCATTTTCTTGAGCACATAAGTCCTTGTGCTTTGAGATCATTTATAGTATGTTGAGTGAACACTTGTAAATTAAATAATCAAACTCAAGTTCTAATTCCAATTCTTTAAATTCTCTAAATTCAAATCACATACTCAAATGCCTAAATTAAAGTTCAAATCAAAACTAGATCCAAATCCAACACAAATTCAAATCCAAATCTTCAAAACCCAAATCAAATCCAAACTCGAATCTCAAATACCCAAATCTTCAAATTGAAATCCTAAATTCAAATTCCAAACCCAAAACTTCAAATTCAATTTCCCTTTAAAGTGTTGGGCTTAAGGCCTTGTTTAGCATGTGGACTTTTTAAGGAATGTTTTTTTGGATTCAGGATAGTGGGAGAATAAGGTTATTTTAATGTTATGATATAAAATAATATTATTTTAATATTAAAATTTATGTTGAATGTGATATAATGTTGATTATTTTATTGAGATATGTATAAGATGTGAAATTAAATTGATTTTTAAAGTTGAAATTTATATTAGATGTGAAATGAAATTGATTTTTTAATATTAAAGTTTGTATTTACTGTGAAATAAATATAAAATATTAGTTAGATGGTTTTGGTCCAAATGTCAAGCGGCCTCCTTAACACTCAAACTCTCTTAAATTGATCTAACAATTGAGCTTTTCAAATCCCTCGATACTTAGGTCCAAAATTCAATTTCACTTGGAGCGATAAGCCCACCAAATCCCTTAGTACCCAAAGGTTCCAAAATTGGTCTAGCGATTGCGTTTCTTAATTTCTTAAATACTTAGATCTCAAATCAAAGTGCTAAGTCCTCTAAATCCTTTAGCATATCTCTATGACTATGGTGATTAAATAGTCTTAGGCATCTTAATTATCTTATTCACATAATTTTTTATATTCTTTAAATCCTAAAAGACTCACTGTTAAATTCTATCGTAATTCACTAAAATGCCCTTAGAAGATGGTACCTATGGCTCTTGACGATTCATCCTATAACTACAAATTAAAAGCATAACTGAATTAGCTTCACTGCTTGCGCTTGGGATGATGTAACTTTAGGATCTTGACAGTTTTTCATCTCCATCCATCTTGTACTATCAATTTAGTAAGTTGTTTTTTCTTTTAATCATAAGTCTCATCCTTCGAAAGGAGATGGATGAAAGCTTGTCCTTATTGAAAATTGTCAGTTTTCAGAAATTCTAAAGTCATAAAGTTATCTTCTTTCAAACAAATTTTATTTCAATCTATCTTAAGAGAATGAAATCCTTTAATGTTTAATACATTCATTCAACTTTTATTTCTTGAGCACATTTATTACTTGATTCGACACTACTTTCAGTACTAATATTGGGGGGTGATAATTAGTGATCAAGTTATTAAGAAGAGTAAGTGTTTTAGATATTTCGGTTCAATCATATAAAATGACAGTGAAATTATGGGATGCAATTCGAGATGGCGGATTGGGTTTGGGTCAACCTGTTTTTTGATCGAACCTGTTTAAGCTTGACTTGAACCCTTCTCATTTATTAAATGGGTTAAGCATCATGACATGTACTTGACCTTTTCAATAAACAGGTTACTTGATTCGACTTGTTAACTCATTTATTATATTTTTTTAGATATTAAAATTTGATAAATTTAATATTTTTTATTTAAATTAATATAACCATATTTAAATTAATATAACCATAAAGTTTTATTATTAACATCGAAAATACAACTAAGTTATATAATACACATCTAATAATTAATATTAAAAAAGAACAAATGTGCTAATTTGGATAAATAGGTCATTTCATAAATTGAGTTGACCTGCTTACCAGTACCTAGATCTTCTTAGACGGATCGAATTTAAGTTGATATATTTGTGACCCATTCTAGTGTAAGCTTGACCTATACCTGATTAAGGTGGGTTGGGTTCATTTGTTAATAAAAAATGGCCACCCCTAAGTGAAATAGATACATCTATTTTGTTGTGTAAATTGTAATAGAAAAACCTCTCTCAAGTTTAAAAGGTAAATTTTATAGGACAATAGTAAAATTAGCGATATTATAAAGTATTAAATGTTGACTCACAAATTTAAAATATATAAATAAAATAAGTGTTACATACATGAGTATGCTAAGTTGATGAGTAAGTATACATGAAAAAATAAGATAAACAATGTGTACATCTGTAAGAATTTTGATGTAGCCTCAATTGAGTGAATGAAATCAGAGTAAGTTGTCTTAGATGATTTGGAATGTAAATCGTAAGTCGATAGAAGCTTCAGTAAGGAGCTTTAGGTTATTGAATTTTGTCAATGTAAAAAGAGGAAGAAGAAAATTAAAAAAGATATGGCAATAAATTATAAGAAATGACCTTGCATACTTGAAGCTAAATGAGATGTTATTTTATAAAATATAATGAAAACAAAGGATTCATGCAGTCAACCCCACTTAGTGGGATTTAGGCTTAGTTTTTATAGTTGTAATCCAGGACTACCTTCAATAGTACTTGCTTATTCTATGTATCCTTGAGAACTTGATATAAACCTAGAAAAACATATTGTTCAATATTGATGAAAGTAATATAAAGTTACTTTCTTAGTTTTATAAATTTTTTTAGAAAATCTTTTTTTTTCGTGAAAGCCATATTTGTACTTTTTTTCTATTAATTTCTTCTATTGATTATTAATTGCTTCAATAGACTAGTATCGCAATTGTTAACTTTATTGTCTCATTCTTAATAAGGCTTGCTTAATATGAGTTTTGTAGTTTTGTTTATCACTCATTTCTACTCTTTTAAAATTGACTTTTTATCCTTCTTTAACCTCTAGAAGCTGTTTTGGCTTTCTTAACATTTATTAAATGCTTGACTAGAATAGACTATAGATAGTAATGATATTTGAAGTATACTTTGGGATCTGATGGAAACTTTATGGATAAATCATTAAGGACCAAGCATTTTTTCTTATATATGATAGTCTGTATAGTAATCAAATGATAAGTTAATCTTAAGGAGTTATCAGAGGAAGGAAAAATTGTTCTATGAAAAAACTGTAGAAGATAATATAGCTCTATGAAGCATGTACGCGAGGATATGACACGATGCAACACAGCGACATTGTGATTTTTCAAAACATAGTTTATGAACACGACATGACACATCAAATACAATAATAATAAAAGTAACAATTCATACTTAAGAAAATGCATAAAATATAGAACAAATTTGATTTTTTGGGTCTAAATAATTTATGAGTATTCATAAGAAAAAAAACTTATGAGTAGCAGAAGTGTCAAAAGATTAAGATAAGAATTTGAGAAGAGATATCAAAATTGAAGAGATTTAGGATGTATTTTTAGGGTTCACATTACAAAATAAATGAGAGAATAAGAGAAAATATAATTTTACTTGTTGGGTTAACCACCACAAGTACACTGATGGGACGATAAAAGCTCTTGGCATTGAGGATGAGAGAAGGACAAAGGTGGAGTTAGAGTTTCAAATTTTTTGCGATTAATTCATTTTCGTAAGGCTCAAGAGCAACGAGGGAAGAAATTTAATTTAACTTAGCTTAGAATTTTGACTTATATTAAGTAAAATTTAATAATAATAAAAGATGGTGTTTTAATTTTATTAGGTAAAATCTTAATAATAATAATTTTTTAGAACTCAATAATAATAAAAAATTTTAAATATTAATAAAAAGAACAAAGAGATGGTAGAAGTTTATATAGGTTTTAATCTTATGTTTAGTATTACTATAAAATATAATATTAATAAATAAATTTAATAATGATATTAAATACAACTAATTCTATCTTATAGGTATTCCAGAAGTTTTCTGAAGGCTCTCAAAAGCGTCATGTTTCTTAAAAGTGTCCTGCATCTTAGAAATATATTGAAAATATCTCAGAAGTGTCATACGATGTCCTGAAGTGTCTTTGCATGTCCAAGAAGTATTCTTTAGTTTTTTAAATATTATTTTATTAGGACAAGTCATGTGGCGTATCCGACACCGTGTTCCCTTATGACTGTTTGTCTGACATAGATATAGCATGATTTTTATAAGTGTCCATGTGTCGTAGATATGACTCGATCTCACAAGCAATCGGCTAAAGTACTTGTTTGACCTGTCATGGAGGTTGCTTTCCTATTCAACATAAAATAAATTAAAAAAAATAAAATAATATATATTGTAAAGAAAAAAATTTGGATTTGTAATCGCAGCGATGGATTTATAAGCTGCATACTTATAAGATATAAATGCGTAAATAAACCAAAACTATAGATTTGTTGCATGTGTTAGTACTCCTGCTTTCCTTGCATTGCTGGTTAACATGACTTGATATTGGCTTAACCAACCAGGGCAAGCAACATCGATTGTAATGTTTGCTTTGCCTGAAATAATTATAGGAACTTTGGTGTTATTGATGTTTTCATTGTATTTTTCTAGTTTGCATGATGAAAAAGAAATTTTTGCACCTAGAAAATATTTATCACGAACTTTTCAAGTGCCACCTGGATTTACTTTACTGGAATGACTGGTCGCAAGAGTTATTAACTTTTGTATTGTGTTTATTCATGAGTAGTGGTAATATCATAAACGGAATATGCTAACTGTTATTAGCATCTTTCATGAATGAAAGCATAGCATGAGTAATTTCTAGGCTTCTAGCTAATTGGTTTCATCATGAGTGTCTCAAAATGCTTGCATTTAGATTGAAATTGTCTTATGCCAGATGACCTACTGAAATTGACCAGGAAATGTGGCTGAAGGATGCTGTGCTTAATGTTTTCCCTGATACACAAGATTGCAGTCCTTCTTTGGTGAGTATAATAATTGTAAATGAAAAAAAAAAAATCATTCTGAAGGTATTTTCAAAAGTTTTACTATCATCTTGAAGGCAAACTTTTTTGGAGGGTCAAAAAGGATTTTTAAAGGTAACAAGTCAAAAATAGGAAGTTCAGCAGCTCCTTATACCGGCAATATATCACAATCATTCGGTCTTTCTAATCAAAATGCTGCTGTCGAGCAATGTCTGATGAAATCAACTGCACACATGGATGAAGCAGTAAAACAGCTTGCTACATCCGCTGCAAGCTTGCAGATTGAGCATAATGCAAACAAGATTATTGATAAGGCCAGCAATCAATCAAATTTTCAATTAAAGAGAAAGCTGGGTTTTCACAGTTCAAAATTTTGGGAAAGCTGGAACGTTACAGGTGATTTATTGGGAAGAGCAATATATACGGCACTTCTGGGTTGCGCAATTTTTGGTGCATTAAAATTGTTGAGTATGCAGTTTGGGCAGCTTAGAATGTCACATTTTCGTTTTTCTAGTCAATCTAGTCTGAATCCCAATGCTCTTACATGGACAGATCGTAACAAGCCAGGTTTGATAAGCAATACTTTTATGAAAAATGGTATATTTGATCGGCTGGGGAATATCATTTCCAAATTCAAAGAAAATAGTAGACTTCGAGCAGCTAGAGAGAATACTCAAAATCTTTGTCCTGCTGACAACCTTTCCTGTTTAGCTATGGCATCATCTGGTTCCAACACTATTGCTCAGAGGCGGCATATGCCTCTAGAAGACGCAGAAAGCTTGGTAAAGCAATGGCAGGATGTCAAAGCTGAGGCATTAGGCCCTTATCATCGAATACACGTCCTAACCGATATTCTGTCAGAATCAATGCTGTCAAAGGTATAATCATCTTCCTTTTGATGGTATTGACTCCCAAGTCGAAGAATAAGATTTTGATGCTAGTTTGCTGGCATTAAAACTTCTTTGATTTTGAGTTGATTTTCTAGTTGATTCAAGCCAAGTTTTCAACCGTATGTGTCTGCTTTGTGAGATTGCTGTATTTTGGCAAATTTTGTCATGCATGGTTAAGTGTGTTGGGTGCAAGATAAAGTTGGTTTGTTATGCTATAAAGTGTAAGATTTGTAATGAAATAGATGATTGTATTAAAGTATGCATAGGATGCATTGTAGTTTGTGTAGGAGGTGAAAGCATTTAGTTTCTATTATGTGAAAGTTATGTTGGATGTAAAGTTGGCGGTGATTTTTTTGTATGCAGCTACCAAACAAAGCCATATCTCTAATCAAACATGTACTACGCATATTATACACATTATAATATGTATATTGATTGTCACATGTATTCTGCTTTATATACATTTTTCCTAACTTACATATGCATATTAAGCACGTTATTTCTGATTTATCAAAATTAGATGCATATGTTATGCATGTTAACTCCATTTTGTGCGAGTTGACTTTAAGTTAACGGGAAAATCTCTTCCATTTTAACTTGGGGATTGTATGAGTCATTATCTGGCGAGATTCATGTTTCAAACATGATTGTCAGCAGTAATCCAGACTTGCCTTTTTGTGAGTGCTAGTTCCTTGGAACGTTTTTGGTCTTCACTTATTCATTTGTATATTGTTATCAACAGTGGCTGGATCTAGCAAGTTCAGCCAAAAAAAGGGGTTGCTTTTGGAGGTTTGTCTTACTCAAGCTCTCCATCCATCGGGCTGAGATAGTACTAAATGAAATTGACTTTGAGATGGCTGAACTAGAGGCAGTGGTTGAGGAAGCTGCGGAGCTTGTCGATGAATCTCAACCTTGTAAACAGTGCTATTATAGGTACTTTACAATCAAACATCTTTAGATAACCTTCTAAAAAATTATAGAATTATTACTCAAAAAGATAACTTCTAGATAACATGACATAACATCAAGATAACTTCAAACAAAATGCCCCCTAATGTTGTATTACCTAGCATCATTTTTAATTTCTCGTTGCAGTACATACAAAGTCCAGTACATCTTGAAAAAGCATGATGATGATTCTTGGAGAATCTGCAATGGTGGTGTCCAGACTGCTAGCTGATTTTTTCTATAAATACATTTGATTCACAGGTAAATTGTGAAGAAATGACATCTCCATCCTGCTAAATCCTGTTTGATTTTTGCATAATATTCTCCTTTTGAAATTCATAATATTCTCTTTATAATTCATGTCCTGCGGGTTTTCCAGGTTTTCTGTTTTTGCATTTGATCTTTATCTCTTCAGATTGACCAAGTAAGGCATGGAGTCATTTTCTTTCTCATTAATTTCTCGATTTATAGACTGGTCACCTCTCCAATTTCTTAGCTTAGTGTTGTTGATTCTCACTTAAAACAAGCCAAGCTATTGCGAGTTTTAAGACATCTAGCGTGGCAATCTTTTTGTCACAGCTGCTTGAATTTCTTTAATATTGTACAGCTAGCAGAATTCTCACTTACATACGGATCTGCCTTTCTATAACTTCTAGGCTTGAATATGGATGCCCCTGATTGGGTTAGAATTTGCAAATATTTGCTATATAATTTTTAGAAACTTGTCATATTTATGTAGAAGTGCAAAACGTGCAATCAGGTTTCTTGAGGATTTGATCTGAACTGCTGTTAAAATCTCTCTAATTTTTTGTCAATAGGTATTGGGTTGAAATTCCCAGAAGTAATCATGTGTTATTAGATTTAATTGAGTTAATTTTGGGTTTTGCGTGGTTCATTCCCAACATTTTTAAAATGCATTTATTTAGTTCATATAAGTTCATGCACTTCTCTCAAGTTGAGATTCTGAAAACCATTTAATCGAGCTGCAGTTAACTGATCCTTTGCGCATTTTAATTAATCATTGACTCGGTTTTGACTCAAGGAGTGCTTAGTTTTTTGAAAGTAATGGTAGTTTTGTTGATTGTATTGTGAAGTTTTGCAAATTGGAGAAATTTGATTGTTTGCTTTGATTATATGTTTATATTACATTATAAAATTATATGTTTATTATTCTAGAATGACGTTTAAATGTCATATTATTTGTACTGAAAAGAGATAATGATATTGAGGTGAGCAAATGATAATCTAGGCATACCATAAAGATTGAGATAACACTGTCAAGATTGGCACCAATCAAACTCTTGTAAGGGTTTTATGCTCGAAGTTTTCGAACGCCTTCTTAAATGGGCAATAGATGTCTGGGAATTTGGGGTGTCGTTCATCCCAAGAATTGCCATCAAAGCATATTAGCCTTGGCAGACTTTGTAGTGGAACTCACATCCAATGAAGGTCCATGAAAACCTAATGTCTTGTGGACTCTGTTCCTCTCTTAAGAGTTGTGATTCTTGTATTTTGATGGTTGACAATTAATTTAAGTTAGTAATTATTAATTTATACATGAGGCTGTATTTCAGGTTAATACTATGAGACCAAGTGTAGACCACATCTTGAAAGTAATGGAGTTGATGCATATATGGATGATCTGGAAAGAATTCACAATTTTTTTTTTTAAAGAAAGATACATTCAAGATAGAAATCAAAAGACTCATTATTTCTCTATTTAATTTATTTTGGGTAGAAAATATTGTAATGATTTGTTTTTTGAGATTTGGGTTAATGTGAGTTCTTCAGCACTAGAATCATGTTTTGAGATGAGTTTGTTCAATTTCAAGTTGATTTGGTCGTTGTTTTTCTCTTTATGGCTTAGCAATGTCATTTGAGTGTTTTGTGGTCGACGAATAGTAGTAAACACTATTTTTAGTTGTTGACCAATCGTGATGTTCGACCAGTGGCAGAATAATATATTTTTTTTAGTTGACCAACAGTGGTGATCAATGCTAGAAACCATCACTTTTGGTAGTTAACCAATGCTAGTTGACCAAGAGCCAGAATTTTGGCTGCAACGCTTGTACCCTTGCTATTTTAGAATTTAAATTGGTTAACCAGATGCTATTTTGAATAGTTTTAATGTTTGTTTTTTTTTATCATTTTTGTCTTATTCTTTGGAGATTTCGAACCTATTTAAAAGACAAAAATGTGGGCAGCATTGAGACATATTTTCTCCCTGAATATTTACTTGAAAATCTTTAAATCGGTTTGTTCAAAAAAGCTTTTAAAGATTTCTTATATTTTTGGCGATCTTGTAGTTATGCTCATGGAACAAGGGAGATCTTTCATTATTCTTCATTTCTCGCAACAATATCGATTAGGTGATATTGTTACTTTTTTTTATTCTTCTCTCTCTCCTTCTTGGATTATATATATGTATATTTATTTTTGGAAGAATAGAGGACAAGTGATATTGCGTATAATTTCTAGATTGAGATCTAGGAAAGACGAAGGTCATTGTATAGTGGTGTAAAATGATTTTCTCTATTACGCTAGAGTGAAAGAAGATTGTGATTACTGAAATGGATTGGGTTGCCTTCGGGCTGTAAAAGTACGGAGAAAGTTATCAAATCATATATATCATGTGTCTATTTTTATCGCTTTTGTAATTTATTTTTTAGTTATTATTAATTTATTTTTAGTTGAGTGAATAGTCTTTTAAATTGTTGATTCATCTATTCACTCTCTCTGGACAACCGGCTCTATATAGACGACACCTCCGGGCTCAGTCTCATGGTGCCAAATATTTGCTAGTTGCCCAATTGGGATTCATTTGAAGATGGTTAATTTTCCAACCATCAAAAATCAATTAAAATAAAGTTTCATAAACAGCAAATTAAAATATGAGGCCCTCATAGGCGGTTTCGAATTTGCCTCTGGGTTAGGAATTGAACTCCTTCAAGTCTTCAGCGACTCAATGCTAGTTGTTAACCAAGTTAGGGAAACTTTGAAGCACAAGACGAGATGTTAAAGAAATATGTAACAGAAGTTTCATAGATGACAATTCGTTAGCAATGTAAATATCGATCATGTCCTCAAGAAGATATCTTGATCTTTGCTTTTTTAAGGGCAATTGTAGTTTATGTTCTCTTATTGATTATTATAGGTGGTACAAATTTGCTATTTATAGATCAAATATTAATTTTGATCTTTGCAGTCTCTTTTTTAATAATTTGGAGGTCACCACTGACAAATCTTATCACATAACCACTCATATTCAAGAAAAAATTATTGAAATTACTCACAATGCTTTCAATAGTTTCTTAGGCCTCGAGGAGATTGATTCTTATTTTTTCTCATTTTCTGATTATATTCCTGATGAGATTGTGATAGATCCTATAGACGATATGTTTACGTACTTCTTTCATATTATGAATCTCATACCATGTTCAGTAAATTTCTTCGACTTGTCCATTCCATATGCAGAGGATGACAGATCATTTTGCCTAGCAGTTCGGATAGCTTCCATTTTAGGTCTTTACTCCAATAGGGCATTGTTATTTTCCCAAGGTGTACCACACGACGATGACCATGATTGTGATTAGTGATTGGCTTGTTCTTTTCTTTTCTTTATCGAATCCCAAGAAAATATTTGCTTGATCAAATTAATCGATTTGCTCTATCATTTGAGAGTCACATCATGGCATCTTACCTAAATCTTGAAATTTTAAATTTGATTTATTGAATTAAAATAGATCATTCTATTTGAAATTGGTAAATTCTTTTTCATCACAATTTAAGATAATTAAATTTTAAAATATTTAATTTACAAGATATTTTGAGTTTAATTTAAATAATTTATTAATTATTATTGTTGATTATAAATTATTTTTTTATTTTTGTCTTGCATCAAATTTAATTTGCAGAATTTAAAATTTTATTTATCATAAATTTTTATTTTAGAAATAATTTAAACTTAGAATAATTTATAAATTAATATTATTAATTTATAATTCTAAAATATTATTTGCATTTTCATCTCGCATTATAAAATGTGATTAAGGCTTTTGATATTAATGATGTACGCAATAAAAAATATTTTATTAAATTATCATCTAAAATTGTCATATAATTTTAAATTAATCAAGTTAATTTTGTAATTAAAGAAAAAATTATTTATTGAAATTTTTTATAATATTAATAAAATATTTTCATGTTATCTCAAATCTGATGATTTGATGTTCTATTTAATTAATTTGAAAACGAGAAGAATTTAGTTGTATATGGGTCTAAATTAAAAGAATTTAATTACTATTTACTAACTTATTTATGATTTTTAAATTATTTTATGTGCCATGGAGTTGTCCATTCGTGATCAAGACTCGAAGTCTGGGGCCAGATTATGAACTTGTAACTCCAATTATGAAGCTAGCTGGCTGTGTCATCTTGCTAATAATTAGTTCATGATTTTTAATTAGTTAGAGTTTGTTTGTTTATAAGGTTAAATTTAATAAAATTAAAATTAAATTTAAATAGAGATATTTTTTTATTAAAAATTGTGAATGATGTGAAATAAAGTTAATTATTATATTAAGATATATGAAGAATGTGATATAAAGTTAGTTATTATGTTGAAATATGTGATGGATATGATATAAATTAATTATTATTTTAGTAATATGTGTAGGATGTGAAATAAAATTAATTTATAATATTAAATTTTATATGTGATATGATATGTTTGATTAAAATTTAAAAATTAAATTTAAATTAAATTAATTTTTAATTTGAAAATAAAAGGGCCCTTGATGAAGTTATTTTTAAAATTCTGCCAAAATTCAGTTCTAGTTGATAATCTAACGAAATCAGGCACGTTTATTCACACGTGTAAATTTTGCGTCATACGCTTAATGGTCACCTCTGTATTCCAGCCTTCCCTTCCACACATATTCTCTGGAATCAAATGGAATTCGTATTCCCGTAGGGTGAAGAATCGCGACCGCGTCCTCCATAAACTGCAGAGTCTCCCAAAGCGAGCTCCGACCAATGGCTACCAGTTTCTGCAGTCCGGTGTATGTGTCTTTCCAGCTCTCCTTCGCTGTTCCGGATGTGTCTTTCCAGCTCTCCTTCGCTGCTCCGGCATCAAATCTCGCCGGTGCGGCCTCGGCCGACATCTGGCGACTTCGATTGGGCATCTCGGTTAGGGCCGCTTCTCCTTACCGAATTGCGAGAAGAGCTTCTCCACCTCCCCGGCTTCTCAGACCCTCAGCGACGAAGAATCGGCACTCGGTGCGCTGCGGCGCGGTTTCAACAGTCAGGGAGACCGAGTTCGCCGGCGAGGTGCTGGGCTCCGATATTCCTGTGCTGGTGGAGTTCGTCGCTGATTGGTGCGGCCCCTGCCGGTTGATCTCTCCAGTAATCGAATGGGCTTCTCAGGTATACGCCTCTCCATTCTTCATTTATTTTTCTTTTTGCTTCATTTGTTGTGTTTCTCTTCAAAGATGACCGTAAACTGATAAGCACTCAATTTCAATTTTGGATTGTAAGAAGAGTAGAGTTCAGTAGATTATATATATGTATCTCTATCTTTCTACATTTGCATCCAATAAAATAATTGATGCATGCGACATACATACATATATGTGTAGAAATCTATTTATGCGCATTTATGTATATATGTTGCATGTATGCAGTCATAGTATAGAGTAATATATTTAAGTATCTAACTTTGGGGGTTAAATGAGTAAAATCATTTTTTAGGAGCGACTTGTGTAATTTTCCTAATTAAACTTATATTTCGAATGAAAGCCAGGCTTCATTCATGGATATTTGCATGGCCTCTCTTGTAACCTTGGATGATTAAGTGAACCGTGGGTAATCAAACTGATAACGAGTTGTTTAGTTGCAAGCCAAGTTTCAATCCTAATCGTACACATGGACTCTTTTGTAACCCTATGAGACTGTTTGGATTGGGGGTAAGATAAGCTAACCCGGGTTAGCTTACCCCTATTAATAATTTATCTCAGCTGGGCTAAGTGATTTATTGCAATTTTTTGTTTGAATGATAACTCGGGTTAATCTGAGATAATTTTATATCCAGTTTGGTAAATTAATAACTTTAATCCAGGATAGTAAACAAAAAAAGATGATATAGAAAGAATACATTTACTGATTCATACAATACAGAAATAATACAATCTTCATCATAAACAATAAAAAAATATAAAGTTGCAAATATTCATCCAAATCAACATTGTTGTACAAGTGATTACCATGATTATCATCGATTCACTGATCCCTACAATAAATAGATTATAATTAATTATGACACAATAAGAAGTAGTATATCAATTACTTCAAAATTATAATACAAAATAACCTGGCTCATCCACAACTGTTCAATAATGCTTGTTCGGATAATCTCCCCCCTTCGTTGTTCGGTTGCAGATATATGAGTTGTTAAGTCTTTATCTTCTGCGTCATCCTTCAAACTCTCATCATGCTCTATGTCAACCTCTCGTATGTTGAAGTACTATCATGATCATGATACTTGCCAATATAATTATGTAAAATACAACATGCAAGTACAATATTTGTTTGTATATTAAAGAAAAACGATTTCATATCAGTTAACACTTTAAACCATTTCTTTAAGCTAGTACAGTCAGTATTAAATAGGAAGTCTACCATATAATCAATGTAAAAAGCAACCAAGTACCATTAATTCAAGTAACATGACATCCAACAATAAAATAAGAAAGGCAACAATAATTAAAATACCAAACAACCAACCAACTATATTTAATGGAAATAATAATTAGATAATAATTTTAAGATAAGAAAAAAAATATAAGTAATAGTTGGGAGTAACGTGACATGTCATAGGGGTAACATGACATCTTTTATGAAGTAGCGTGGCATGCATGAGGCAAATCTAATAAGAACATTAGAGAAGACATCATCCACAATTTGTAATGGAGGCTAATAATAAAAAGTAAGCTCTGTTTCAACATGAGCACATGATAACTCTCAACACCAGATAAATGTAAGTGAAATGAGAATGAAATCATCTCAAAATGATTATGTCCTTAGTCAGCAACATCATAGAGAGGCATCATAATATGAACACATATAAAAGCAAATATAAATTGCAGCCACAAATATATTATTGCAGTCATGAACCCTCTCATCAAAGCTCAGTTTCTCCCAAAAAAATGTGTAGCATGACACAAATGCTAAAAAAAAAAATCTGTAGCATGAAAGCTCATAAGAGAACATATTATTGCAGCCATGAACCATCTCATCACTAGGTAAAATGAGTTTAAAATCTAGCAAAATCAGAGCTCAATTTCTCCCAAAAAAATCTGTAATAGCAAAACCCCAAAAACAGATTCAGCTAAAAAAGTCTCACAAAGCCCACAGAGGAAGATATGAAATAAGATTCAAAGGGGAAGAAGCTGGAGGAAGATCAGGTTGAGAGCTTGAACTTGTGCAGCGGGAGAGACGGGAGATCTGGTCGGCACAGCTAGAGAGGGAAGAGGAAGATGACGAAAATTACTCACCAACTGCCAGAGGAGGAAGAGGAAGCAGACATGCGATCGCTTAACCCAAGGAATGAGATGGGGTAGCTTACCCATGGGTTAAGCGTGGTAGCGAGGCTGAGCGGGATTTCACTACCCCGGGTTAGGTATAGGAAGCAAAACTGTGTTTGGTGGGTTAGCTGGGTTAACTTGAGTTAACCCAGCTAACCCAGCCATCCAAACGGGCCCTATAGGATTAACCAAATCCTAGGTACTCCAATACGATTAGCAACAAGCCAAGTCGCTACCTCTAGTTCACCATAACCAAACCATAAGAGTCTTCTCTTGGTTGACCAAGTTCTCTCGTGGACTCCTCTCAAGGTAACCCACTACATATCAGAACCATATGTCAGCCCATCTGAGCAATCAGCACAATATCAACTGTATTTTATGTGTGCTACCCGCATGGTATTTCTCTAACCTTGTTTGTTTGTAGGGTAAAATTTAACAAGGTTAAAATTTAACTTTGATAGAGATATTTTTTTATTGAAAGTTGTGAATGATGTGAAGTAAAGTTAGTTATTATGTTGGGGTGTGTGAGGGATGTCATATATAAAGTTAGTTATTATGTTGGAATATGTGAGGGATGTGATATAAGTTAGTTATTATCTTAGTAATATGTGTAAGATGTGAAATAAAGTTAATTTTTAATATTAAATTTTATATGTGATGTGATATGCCTGGTTAAAATTAAACCAGGTTAATTTTAAACTGGCAAACAAATAGGGCCAAAGTCATGATTCTCTAAGAATTCTATAGTCCTTGATATCTAGTCTGACTTGTCCATCTATGGTTTATACATGCCACATCACCTCCTTGCCGCTAATCGGCTGCCAATCTACAAAGCTCTACCATGGTACGGAGTCATCTAGTCTGTTATCGAACCAAGAAAACATGACACCTCTCCGATTGAGTCTTGGGCAGTTAACTGGAAGTTTGCATAACCAATCTCCCATTGGAAGCACCACCATTATATCTATAAATTCTCTTAATTTGGAACCTTGTAGTCTTGAAACAAACCAAATTCCTTGTAATTACCCTGCTGAGAGCTTTTGAGAGAAATTATTCTTGTTATCCCATCATGTAATCACCTCCATGAACCCCTTTTTACTAAGTGGATTTCTTTGCTCGGTCAATGGATGTAGGAAGGTCTTCTGTGCGATCACATGGACCCTTGTATGCTCTTTTATTTTGTTTTCATTGTTGTTCTGTCATAGAGGGCTCATTGCAAAATCGGGTCTTCTCGGAGCAGGACCCTGTGCCCCTTTTTTCGGGACTCCAAGTCATTGTAATCTCTTTCTGTCTCTCTTATATATATAGGCATGCACACAAACCCCCCCTATACATGTATGCATGTATGTATGCGTATATTTCTTTTGCAGGCGAGGGCCATGAGGAAATATTAGTGCCTACATCTGGTTAACATTTTCTTTACAATGTATAATCATGGAGCCTGGCTTAACATAGTGTCAAACTGTAGGCTACTCTTTGTATGTTGGACAGCATGTGATAGAATCAAAATCCATGTGCTCTCAAATTTTGTGAGATTTAAAGCAATAGATGGACTTCTGCTTGTCAATAAGACATGTTTTTGTCAATTTCTAAATTGCTAATAGGGCTATAAAATGACTGTCTATAAATGGATGCCACGATGTGGAAGTATTAACTCTATTTTGGATGATATTTTGCTATCATGATTAGACTTGCAATATATCCCAACTTTTCAACATTGTTTTGAATTAAGGGTCTATTTGAGATGCACATTCATGTACAAGCGAATAATAGTTTGGTTAAGGAAATAGGTTGAAAGGGTGTTAACGAAAAGCAACTTGTTTAGATGTTATATATAAACATGTGGATAAATTAGGATTTACAGCACTAATTATATTACACAGGACTAAGTAGTGAAGATAAGATTTGAGAAGCCGTTTCAAAATGGTTGGGATGAGGTTGATGATTTCAGTTTGTCTCTATCTTCAATGTTTCGTTGTCTTAATAGAGGCAAGGAGCTTGGTCTGCTGCTCCTTTTGGAATATGCTACATATGTAGTAGTCTATCTCCCATTAAATCTTCCTTGTCTGACTTGATATCTGTCAGCTTATGATAGTTTTTATGCATATTCTTGGTGCATGTGTGAGAGGATTATTCTTTTATGAATGAAGAGTAATTGCGATTTTGAAGTGCTAGCATGACCCTTACGTGTTGCTCAAATTAGTAAATCAGAAAACTAGCATGCATTTTTAATGGCTTTACATGTACCTGTTTCAAACTCACTTCTTTAATGATAGTCATGAATTTAGTTCGAGATTAACATGTCTAATGTGATTATGAGATGAAGTTATGTTTCCCCAGCAATATTGGACAAAATTTGTCTTAACAAAACTTGACTTTGCGAAAATCTATATCTACATAACATAATTGCTATATGCATACATGTTTATATATCTTTATTATATATATATATATATATACACACACACACATATATACATTTAAATGTTTATGATGCTAGGGATGATTCAATCCTTGCCTTCCACGTGTCTTCTCTTGTGACCCTAGATGATTGGGTGAATACAAGGCACTCCAATCTAACCTGTAATGATCAAAGTTACAGCACCATAACAAAACTATAAGATGAATTGTTTTCTGTTGGCTCAAAGGCTTTCCCAGAGGGGGGTAAATTGGGATTAGATTTCAACTAAAAATAGCAAACATAAAGCACATGATCAATTTTAGAAATCGGACAAAGAATCAAAAGAGGTTCTAGCACAGTAATTGAATATAGAAAGAGCTAATAATTCAATTTAAATTTATTTCATAGTTTAATATGAATGTATTAATTTTTTAGTACAAATTCAAATCAAAATTTGGATATAAATATATCAAATTTGATTTGCAGGATAAAGGGTAATACCAAATAAAATATAAAGAGATTTATAGTAGTTCGACTCTTCTCCTATTCTACTCCCTCACTCCTCAAGTGAGAATTAGCACTAAATCATATCAATTTTTTACAGGAACCAAAGCCGAATAAACCCAATACAATTCCTACGATTTTTTGCAGGAACTAAAGCCAAGCAAACCCATATAATCTTTACGGCTTTTTACATCAACTAAAACCAAGCAGACCTACACGACAATCTCCATGTAGTGAGAAAAATGAGCATATGAAGAGAGTTTGCTAGACTTGCTGGCTTAAGTTATAACTTTATATAAGAGAAAATATTATAATGAGAAGCTCTATGCATATACAAACTTGCCAAGAAAATACTTGAGTAAATCTGAGAATAGCATGTATAAGAAAACAGTAAATAAAATAAAATTTAAGAACTTAGAGATGAATAATAATGTGTGCTTTGACTAACCAATAAAAACTCATAACAACACCCAAGAGTTTCAATAGATCACAACAAATAAGACCAGAAAACTCAAGATATTTTAGGAAAAGATAGAAGCATATGAATTAACTGCAGAAAATGTAGAAGCTAGGAAAGAGAAAACAATGAGAGGGCAAGCTTCTTATCACTTTGAGAGTGCCTTCGCCTTCCCTAGCCGTTATCTAGGATTTCAATGGCATAACAATTAGACGAGGTGGTGTCAACTTTTTACATAATCTTTGTGGAACATCCGGATAATGTAATTATTCCAAAAAAAATCAATCACAGCTATAATCATCAAAATATATTTGATCAATAAAAAGAATTAACCACAATTTATAACCCACCATACAAAGCTTAGATTCATAAACTATTATCCTATAAAACTAGTTTCAAATAAAATAATTACTCCTTGTGTCACATAAACTAGATAACATAAAAATAGAATACTAAATCTTGACTTTAGCTCTGTAATTGCATGAATCTTCTAAAGCTCCTGAACTCTAATCAATCTGTAAAATTTAGAGGGGAGTGAGTCCTCAACTCAGTGGGAACT
Organism: Apostasia ramifera; assembly: GCA_019297695.1. NCBI lineage: Eukaryota > Viridiplantae > Streptophyta > Magnoliopsida > Asparagales > Orchidaceae > Apostasia > Apostasia ramifera. The sequence continues at coordinate 189,871 of JAEMOT010001376.1, read as the reverse complement.
AAGATCTTTGACTCATGACTAATAAGCAACATATTTAGAAACATTTGTGAAATATTATATAATATTTAAGTATAGGCACATGAATATAAAGCATGCAAATATAAAATAATTATTCTTTGTTGTTTTTTCGTGTTTTCTATAAGGGAGATCAACATTCCTTATTTATTCTCTGTCTTTGTAGGTAAACTTACTTTCCTTCATATTCTTTCTCTGCTAGAAAGATTTCTTTCCTAGTTTACTCTATAGGGAGGAGTTCCTCTCGCTAACTCTATAACGAAGCTTTACTCGCTTCAAATATGTCTGACATATCACAGAAAATTTTACTTTAGTTTTAATCTATTCATTTTATAACTAACAGTCAAAATCATAACCACAGTCATATTATAATGCATAGATCATAATGTATTACATACTGCATAATTCATGATTCATATCATAAGCACATAATATCAAATCTCATATGTAAAAGGATATATCCCTACTTTAAATAAACTGCACCATTACCATGCAAAGAACCGTTCTGCACCTCAAGGTGAAGGTTTTCCTTCTCCTAAATAAAAACTTAACATTAATTCTGTTCTCATGCTTTAGAGAAAATACTAAAGATAATTAAATGCTTAATTATCCAAAAATTTAATTCTAAATTCAAAATATTAATTATATATATTACATATAATTTTATCTCTAACATAATTTTAATTAGTACCCTAACCCCATAAAGCATAGGTGGCTTTATGCCCACCAAGCATCTTATCTTAGAGTTACAAAAAAATCTTTCTAAGTCTATAAATATGCTATCTATAGCTGATTAAAATTTTACATTTTTGTTTTCAAAAATCTTAATTTTAGATTTTAAATAAGTTAGATTTTAATTTTAAAATCTTCCATTTCTAAGGTGTTTATTCACCTACCATTTGCCAAGAACTTGTTTCTGTCAATTTGCCCCAATCTTCTTTGTCTTTTTCATCATCATTCGTATCTTTAGGTGGTTCAAATCCCTTCTTATATATCATCATACAAAATCAGTTTGAATAATGTGATCGCCTTCAAGTTGCAATTATCAAAATCAGTTTTATTAAATATGGGTGATATTTGAATGGGTTGGTTTTTTAGCTCTTTAGATGCCATGATCTACTTAGGTTGATAACCCTTACAGTGAAGAAAACCTAAGCTCTGATATCAGTTGTGGTTTTGGATAGACAGTCGAGGGAGGGAAATAGCCAACTAATTGAAAATTTAGTTTTATTTAATGTGAGCGATTTATCAACTCCATTCATAATTTAGCAGTACGAGAGATAAACACAAGTAATATCACATATATGAGCAATGAAGTAAAGAGTAAGAAATAAGTGCAAGGAATAAATGAAACACGCAATATAACGTGATTCGATACATCCGTGTTTACGTCCACTGCAATCCAATCCAAATCCAACTATAAACACTCCTTAATGGAAATATAGAGCAAATTAGGTTACAATCTTCTTTTAGCACTCCCTAGAAGTCCTCATCGCCACTATTTCAGGGATTAATCACACCTCCTATAGAACTCCCTGGAGGCATTTCTCTTCACTTGAGGAATATATACAAGCAGCTCCTCTACATCACATACTAGATGCCCTCCTATTTTCTTGAAGGAATCAATCTCACCTCCTCTAAGAGCCCCCACTTGGTGGCCTTCTTCACTCATAAGTGAAGGCACCAATATCTCCCCCTCTTGATTATCCATTAGAGGCCCTCCTAAATATAATGAGAGAAAATAAAAACTGAATACAAGATAAGAAAAATAAAATACAACTTATAACCTTCTCCTAATAATTGATAATTAATCAAGAGAAGATGGATTACTAGTTGAGTTCTTTGATCACCTTCTATGAAGCATGGACACTTCAAGAACCACGTCGTGTCCGTGTCAGACACACGGACACTCGGGAACACGCGAGGACATGCAGGGACACCGTGTCGGACACTCCACGTGGCGTGTCCTAATAAAATGATATTAAAAAAAATTAAAGGACACTTCTTGGACACGCAAGAATACTTTGAGACACCTTAGGACACTTCTAAGACACTTCTAGGATACTTTTGAGACACTTCTAGGATACTTTAGAGATGCAGAACACTTCTAGCATACATAAGATGGAATTGGATATATTTAATATTAATGTTAAATTTATTTATTAATATTATATATTTTTAATAAAATTTATGGATATATCTCTTATTTTTTTTTTATTATCTTTAAAATTTTATTTAATGAAATTAAAAATATATCTCTTATTATTGTTAAAATTTTACCTAATATAAGTCAAAATTCTAAGTTAACTAAGTTAAATCAAATTTCTTCCTTCTTTGTTGCCCTAAGTCTTACGAAAATGAATCAATCGCAAAAAATTTAGAACTCTAGCTTCACCTTTATCCTTTTTTCATCTTCAACACCGAGAGCTCTTACTTTCTCTTATTGTCGTGCTCACTGTGATTGTCATAATAAGCAAAACTGTTTTTTCTGTTATTCACAGTGAACCCTAAATTTATATCTCAAATCTTTTTAATATCTACCACATTTTTTCTCAAGTTCTCATCTTGATTTTATGAGACTTCAGTGCTACTTACAAATTGTTTATACTTAAAAATTTAAATTTGTATTAGGTTATATATATATATATATATTTTAAGTATAAATTGTTAACTTTATTATTGTATTTGGCGTGTCATGCCGTGTCCATGTCTTATATTTTGGAAAATCGCCGTGTCGCCGTGTCGTGTTGTGTCCCGTGTCCCCGTGTCGTGTCCGTGCTTCATAGATCACCTTAATTTCCATGTTAAGCGCTTTTAGTCAGCAGCCCTCTAAGGGTGATATTCACAGGCGCAAAATGTTTGGAAGTTCATGATGTCCAAAAATACCTCATGGGCAACCAAAAATTAGCTGTTAGATACTCCAATGATCAAAACAAGACAACAATCACAAGTTAATTTTAGGGCTTGGTCGACCAAGAGATCGACTAAGCTGGTTGACCGATAAGTCAATTTCAACTAGCTTTCTTTTATGTTGGTTTATTTAATTTCTATTCTATTTAAACTCCATTATTACATTTTTGAAGAAGCACATTATAAATTAATAAGGTGCATCCCAAAGACACCAACCAAACAAAAACCAAAAGGAATTAGATTCACTTCCATTCACTAGTTCGACTCTCAAAATTTACATTCATAAAGAAAACCAAAAATACAACCAATGAAATTTTATATATTTACATAGTCAAGAAAAATGGAAAGATCCCTGAAAAAGCCATGAATAGATTTGATCATTTCGTTACTACATTGTATTGTTATTGTTAAGTATTCGACCTGCTTCTTTAGCTTTGTGTTCTTACGCCCCGGGTTGATGAGCTAGTGATCTCTGCTACCAAGCAACAAAACATCATGATCATTTCAAAGGGCATTCAGCTGGGCCTTGGGAGCCTTGACATTTTCATCCATAACTTCAATCTGTTTCTCAAACTCAATGGGTCTCTTCGACAAATTAACTAAGAGATATCTTGTATCCTCTTGTTGAAGTAACAGGTTAAGTGGTTAAAAAACTCCTTCAAGTGTAGCACTTTTTTTCTTGAATCGAAGAACAATTCCCACGGAGTAGTGAACTGCCTGCTCGAGAAGAGTTGGGAATCAGCTCCCGCTAATAATTGATAGGCTCGTTCATAGCCCCAGGCCTCTAAAGAAGATCTCGACTTACATACTAAGCCCCCCTGGTTGACTCTGAGGCAAAATCTCTTTTAGTGATCTGCATTCTCGCGCTTCCTTCAGTGAAGTGGTCTTATCAATTCTTAAGTTGACAACGACCATCGAGTTTGCGTCTTCTTTTTGTTCGGTACTCGAGAGCTCAGCCCACCCTATCATTTTGGACTATTAACTCAATAATCATGGGCTAGTCACTATTCTAAACTATTCACCATTTTCCTTCTCGTCTGATTCTAGAGGGTCACTCAAAGATAGTAGGACATGGGGACATACATTGGCAACCAATGTTGACTTTGGACCCCTAAGGGAAAGAGCTCGATATTAAGCTATCATCTTCGATGCTATGGGAACAAAGACCTCCCCTTTCTTTGTCTTCAATGTTATGGGAACCAAGAAATATCATTTCTTCTTTGCTTGGTTTGTAGTGATGCGTCCTATCATCTTGATAGAGAGCTATAAACAGGATGGTGTTTTCAGATTAGAAGTACTCTTGTTTTATAAGATGTCAACCTGATTACATGGCAACATTTGGTGATTTCCCACCAAAATCAGTGATAGAGAATTTATCCACTGCAATCCTTTAAGTGGGAGGAAAATTGTTAAAACAAAAAATTGGAATATGATTCGGAGCATATGCATGGTAGCAATAGCAGTAAGAATGGGTTCAGACTTTGAAGTGCTTACTGTCTCCTACTGAAGAATCACTAGACTGTTTAGCACCCTTTTTGGCACCATTGTTCGACAATCTTACTTTTCAGGATTAAAAAAAGCCTGTTAGTGACAATCTCACGTATAACCTTCAACAACTTAAAAATTTCATTTGAAGACTTCATCCTATGCTTATTTTCTTTTTACTTACGACTTGGTGAAATCAAAGCCTTGTAATGTCTTCTTTATGGTGGATTATACCACCAAATTTGGTATCATGGTTTTTTTAGTAGTATTGACTGCGATGTCAAAATTGATTTTCATTGAACCTCATTGACCTTTCTCCTATTTTCTAATCCTTTTGTCATATTGATCAGTATTTTCCATTAGCATATCATATTATTGAAAGATGACAATTATGGGAGTATTTAGTTCATTGTTATATTCATATTATATCATATTATTTAGATATTATGATATTTAGATGTTATTTTTTAAATAATAATTGTATAATTTTTTACAAGATTATCTACACGTCATCAAACTAAATAATTATTCTCCTATATGATTTCATTTTTGTTATCTCTATGCTCTTTCCCTTAGAAAATTATACTACCTCACCTCTCTCAATTACTAAAATTAAGAGTGATAACTAGATGTCATTCAAGAGTGACAATTATGTTATTCTTTTCATTGTCATCTAAATATGTTATTAAATTAAAAAATTAATTTCTCTAAATAAGATGACATAACATGATAATAACATCAAACCAAAGGTACCTTTAGATGAAATTATGATTTTTAAGTTGTTTATAGTGTGTTTCTTTGTAAAAGTTATTTTTAATAAGGTCAAAATTAAATTTTGATGAAAATATTTTTTTATTAAGAGTTATTTATAATTTTTTTTTAGAGTTGTGTATGATGTAATAAGATTAGGAATTTAGGAACTTGAAATATGTGCACCCTGACAAGTAATTTAATAGAGTTAGTGGATATTATAATTCATAGGAGGATTAATATCTTGTACCTTTAGAAAATAAATTAGGTATGGGAGAAAGCCAAAGAAATTAATAGCTTAAACTTCAAACTTTTGTACTCTAGTAAGAATAGAACAGAAATAGAGTGAGTATAATTCTTGACAAAAGATCGAAGAATCATATAGTGGAAGTCAAGAGAAATAAAAATAGAATTATAGCTTTAAAAATTATTATCAATGAGATGCTATTAATATTGTAAGCGTGTTTCTCTCCCCGAGTAGGTTTGATTGCGAGTATAAAGGAAAATGTTTTGAATGATTTACAAGAGTTGGTATAAGAAATACCTCAGGAAGAGAGTATTTATTGGTAAAGATTTAAGCGGACATGCTAAAAGCGTTGCTGAGGAACTTAATAGTATTAATAGTGGGTATGGTTTTTGAGAGACTAATGAAGAGGGTAAACTTATGATTTTTTTATTGTTAATACTTTATTTAGAAAAAAATATTGGCATGTCATCATTTATAAGAATGGGTTTTTAAGAATACAAATTGATTATTTCATTATTGAAAACAGGATCGCTTGGACTATAAATATTGTAAAGTTATTTCAAGTAAATGTTTGACTGCCAATATCGATTAGTGGTCTTAAATTTTAAAATGAAGAGCTGAAAAAGGAATAGTAAATCGAAATAATGTTATTTAAGCCATGAAGTAAACTTTTAATCTGGAAAGTTTCATAATTTTTGGAGTCCATTTTAATAGAATAAGCTTGCCAAGTTCACAAGTTGTCGCCTTTTTCTTCTTGGACAGCAGCTAACACTAACTTGGAACTATTAAATCATCATTTAAATAGCAAAATATGGGTAGTTAGACATCGAAGGGGAAACTGATATTATGCTGGGAGAATCTAATGAAAAAGCTCTAAATAATAAAAAAATTTAATGGTGGAAAGAACAAATATATGAAAAAATTAAAGAAAAAAAAGTTTATTATAAAGGCTGGTTTAAGTGTAAGAGTAAAGAGAATTTAAAAAAATACAAAAGTATTCGAAGAAAATTGAAAAAAGCAATTGGAATGCAAAGAAGGCGATTTTTATGATCTTTATAGAAAATTAGATACTAAAAAATGAGAAAGACATATATAAGCTTGCTAAATAAGAGATAAGAAAATTTAAAATTTTATTGGAGTAAAATGCATTAAAGATGTGGATCACAAAGTACTTTTTAAAGATATGAATCACAAAGTATTTTTTAAATATGAGGACATTTAACATAGATGGATGAGCTATTTTGGAAGGTTTTTCAATTATGTTTGTGATAATATGATTAATCTTACAAATTTTAGCATCTAAAAAGAAGAGATAATTTTTAATTTTACTTATTCTTTTTTTTTATACTTCCACTTGTTCAAAGTATTTATAATTTATGCTATATTCCAGTACAATTATTTCAGTGTAATTAATACAATGGCATGCTCTTACATTTGGTGTATAAGTGAAGCTGAAGTTGAGGAGATTTTAAAGAAGATTAAGTATAGAAAGGCAGTTAGACTAGATGACATTCCAATAAATATTTAAAAATATATAAGAAATGAAATTTTTAGCACAGTAGGTTATTTAATATGATTTTGAAAACTAAAAGAATGTCAAATAAATAGAGAAAAAATATATTAGACCTATTTATTAGAATAAAAGTGATATACAAGATTGTCCTAACTATAGAGGAATTAAGAACTATACTTTAAAATTTTGAAAATGGGTGATTGAGCATAAATTACGTCATAATACTAGGGTATTACAGAATTAATTTTGTATTATGCCTAACAGATCTTGCATACAAGCTATTCATTTATTGAGAGGCTTAATGAAAATATTTAGAGAAAAAAGAAGAATTACATTTGATTTTATTGATTTAGAAAAAACTTATGATAAAATCCCAAGAAAAGTGCTCTAGAGAGTTCTAGAATTATACTGCTTACATTCAAGTTATTCAGAATATATATAAAAGAGATGTTACATGTGTTCAAACATAAGAAAGTTGATTAATAATTTTCCTATTTTAGTTAGATTACATCAAGGTTCAAGTGTAAGTCCATATCTCTTTATATTAGTTATGCAGATTTTGACTAGATATATTCAAGAAGAAATGTCTTATTGTATGCTTTTTGTAGGCGATATTCTCTTCGTTGATAAAACTAGCGAAGATGCTAAGGCGAAACTCAAGTTATGGAAAAATACATTAGAATCTAAAGGTTTCATCTTAACAAATAAAAAACTAAATATAGGAAGTGTAATTTTAGTCATGAAAAAAGTATTTTTAGTAGCGAGATGATAATTGATGATCAAGTTATCAAGAAGATTAAATAGTTTAGACATCTTGGATAAATCATACAGAATAATAGTAAAATAGATGCTGATGGTATTAGTAGGATTCAAGTAAGATGACTAAAGTGAATGAGTGCATTTGGAGTATTATGTGATAGAAAAATTTCACTTATACTTAATGGTAAACTTTATAGAGTAATTGTTAGGCCAGTGATATTATATGGTGCTAAATACTGGTCTACAAAGTAAAAACATACAAATAAAATTAGTGTTGTAAAAATAAGGATGCCAAGGTAAGTGAGTAGGTACACGTGAAATGGTTAGATAAGAATAAGTATATCCACAAAAAGGTTGGAGTGGCCTCAATTGAAGTTAAGCTTAGAAAGTGTCAGTTTAGATATTTTAGATATATTAGTCGTAGGCCGATAGAAGCGCCAATAAGGAAAATTAGATTATTAAATCTTGCCTATGTAAAATGAGGAAGAGGAAGACCAGAAAAATATTGCTAGAAATTATAAGAAGTGATCTTACATATTTAGAGCTCAATGAAAATTTATTATTTGATAGAGTGCAGTGAAAACGAATAATTTATATAACTAACCCCACCAAGTGGGATAGAAGCTTGATTTTTTATTGTTGTTGTATATGATTTAAAATAAAGTTAATTATTATATTGAGATATGTAAAGAATTATATATGCTATTTATTATTTTAGTATTTATGTGAGATGTTCAATAAATTAAATTTTTTATTTTGAAATATGTGTATAGTATGAAATATAGTTAAATTTTATTATTAAAATTTATGTATGATGTAAGGTAAAAATTAACATTATTAATTTTAGCCTGGTAAACAAACGCTAATGCCTTGCATACTAAGAACAAGTACATTGGCATTTCTCAAACTTGGTTCATTCTATAATTTCTAAAGCTGCTAATCTTTCGTGCATTTATATGGCTGGCACATTGACATGAGGAGATTGTGAATGCCATGTCTCATGATATTTCACTATTTAATTTTTTTAACAGTTATTAATTTCTAAACTATTCATCCTATGAGATTACATTATCTTGCACCTTTTTGATCCCAAAATAATGTTAGTGCTAGCAATTTATATGACCATGGTGAAAATTTTTTTATGGTAATAAAAATAATTATCGGTGTACTATCATTAACATATTTGCTGCAATACAAGGTTATGAATTTGGTAAACTTACCAAGGAAATTAATCTTTATTTTTTGGTACCTAGTTCATCAAATTTATTGCATTTTTAGGAATACAGCGGCAGATTGAAAATTGTGAAGATTGATCATGATGCAAATCCTCACTTGATTGAAGAGTATAAGGTATACGGTTTGCCGGCCTTGATTCTGTTTAGGAATGGGCAAGAGGTTCCAGAAAGCCGAAGAGAAGGCGCTATAACAAAGATTAAGTTGAAAGAATATCTTGATTCCTTGCTAAGCTCTACTAGCATTGCTTAATTTTTCATTCTTATTTTCTCCCCTTGTTTGTTTATTACTGTAACACAAAGTGTGCTGTGGGTTTAGAGCTGACAAAAGAGAAACAGCTGAAATGTTACAGAACTGGCTTTATGTAGCCTTCTTCTCTGTATAATTCATGTGCAGTCTGCATAGCAGCTAGTTAACATTGTCACACTGTCCCAAGGACTCATGTCAAACAACTGTATAAACTCAGGGACTTGTATCTAATAAGAGATTGCCCGGAAGGATCTATGTTAAATTGTACAAAAAAACTGAACCTTTATGAAATAACTTCCAGCAGAGGAACCTCTGTATTTGTCAGAGATCAATCTAATAAAAAATATATTATATGGTGTCATATAAAAATGGAGGAAATTTAAGATGAGGGATTGCATGAGTAGATTATTTGCCATTGAGCATGTTGGTGTAGATTAAGTATTGTTACAATATTGCTTATCAATAAATAAATATTTTTATTATTGTCATTCAAACAGCTTGCGGGTTTTCTATCCAAAACTTTACAGATCAATCGTAATACAATCAGATTAAGACCCCCACATATACTCTATACGCACATGAATATAAAACTCAATACACGCTCACACACAAACACACACATATATATATATATATTTATGTATGTTGATGAATAATTTTATTGAAACTTCAAATAAATATAAATATTTTAAATTTTAATTATTCGATAGTTTGAGTAATTTTAAAATTCATGACCCAAGTAAATTAAAAACTAAAATTTTAACAGAATTAACATTATAATTACTTGAATGGATTAAGATAATATTAAAATAAATTGTTATTTGATTAGAATAAAATTATCATTCTATAAATAGAATAGAAATTATTTTACTTAGACGAATAGAAGAATAAAGAAGAGTGTGAATGACAAGAAAGGAATTAAAACACTCATAAATATATTTTAATTAAAATTTTATGTTATTTATTAGAAAAAATTACATATATAGCTCTCTACAATATTGTATTTATATGTTAAACATCATTTAAAAATTATTTATACAAGTGCCATCTTATATAATTTTAAAAAGTATATAAATATCACTTAAGTTAACATTTATTAGAAGAATAAGAAAAAATACATAAAATATTTTTTTTTAGGACTTTTATTAGTCCAGCGCCATTCCACAAACACCTTTTATTATTATAATCTAACAATTGCTAGTTACATATATTGATTGTCATTGTTAACTAGCAATCAACAACAACTATATTATCAACCACTAGCAACACTCATGTCACCGCCTGATAGCTATTAGATATTATCGGTAGCTACTATGATGACTATCATGAGTGTTTATGTTAGGCTAACTTTGATTTAATTATAGTAATATTAATGATGTACTATTATTATAACATTGAAGATTATATGATCACGTATATGAATAAATTTTGAAGGATAGTTAATATATAAATATAATCTTCTATAGTGATATGTATGTAATTGCTCAAATTTATTAGTATTAAATTTAATTTTGCACAATAAATTATATGTAAATATGTGTATATCTATATATATAAAGAGTAAATTTCACATGTGTGAATAAATTTTAAAGAATAATTAATACATAAATCTAATCTTGCAGGATAATTTACATGTAATTACCTATATTTATTAATATTAAATTTTATTTTACATAATAAATTAAATTTATATATATATATATAAATAATTAAATATTGAGTTTATGGGTTGGAATCAAACCGAGTTTATACCTAAGGGATTTAGGCCTGTTTGACAGCAGATTCAGATTCAAAATAAATAAAATTGGATTCAAAGTTTGAAGCAATTTTAGATAAATGAAACAATTTCAAACTTAAATTTTATTTAGATGAAAAGTAGCTTGAAACTAGTTTTGAATCTACTTTAATTTATTTTTGTTTGCATGAATATTAATTTAAAAATCACTTCGTCTCACAATAAAATCTCAAAAATAATAAAAATACATAAATTTTATAATAAAAGTAAATAAAAAAATATTTATTCAAACTTTTATAATTTATTTGAATATTATTAATTTAAAATTCTTACGAGGATATATATCAAAATTTAAGATATTTAAGGGATGTGGTTATGAGTCAAAAAATGATTTATTATTATTTTTTAAATTTTGAATTTATTAGATTTAATTATTTCTTAATTTTAGCTTTGAGAAATACTAAATTTATTCTCAAATATATTTTTCTAAAATTCTGAGAAAAAAGAAGAAGCGATTATGAGTTTGTAATTATTTTTTTGATGATTTTAACTTTATGACGTTGAAGCTGTTTCATATTTCTAAAAAAAATTCAAATTTATGAAATAAATTAAAATTATTTTACTAATTATTTTTATAAAATCGTTTTCGTCCGCTTGAAGCGGTCAATCAAACAGCCCCGTAAGATTCAGGTTTGGGCGAGAACACGGACCGTGGACCGTGGTTGCACGCAGGTATCCGCTGCGGCTGCTCTTGAAGCGGCGCGTTGCGGCTGGGCGTCGCCGCTGAGACTCCGGTCTCCGTTCCATCTCGACGCGAAAGAGAGGACTGGAGTGTTTGCCCTTTATTCACGCTTTCTGTGAGCCGGAAGGGAGCGATCACGGATGGCTGGCAGGATTTGGAGTTCTCTGAGGAATAGCGCAGTCCGTCGGCCCAGATCCTTCATTTTGGGAGGTACCGGCCTGACTATTCGGAAGTTGAGTTCTGGAACCGGCGATGCCGCCACCTCCGCCTCTTTTTCCAAGTCGTCACCTCCTTCGAAAAAGGTATGTGCGTTTTCATCTTCTTGTGTTCATTCGTTTGAACGAGTTGGTGTGAGTGCGTTTAGTCCGCTTGGTACATTTTTTGTTCTGTTAATGTGTTTGTTGTCGAATGTTGAGGAGTTCGATTACGCGAACTGGGATTTAAACTGCAGATACAAAAGGGTCCCTTGCGTTTGGTTGGTGGAAAATTTAGCGTTTTGAATGGAAATTTTTAACGTGCCTTTAGATGCATGTGTGAAGAGAAGTAAATTTATCATGTTAAAAGTTGTGTATAATTGTGAAATAAAGTTGATGATTTTATTAAAAAGTATGTATGATGTGAAACAAAGTGAATTTTTTACATTAAATTTTATATTGAATGCTATATAAAATCTTTCTTTTAATAATGTTTTTTGGCCAAGCCATGACTCCATGTTGGAGGATTATTAAAATTTATATTGAATAATACCTAAAGTTCTTATTAGGTCTCTAGTCGACCTAACTCACAGAGGATTATGGAACTAAGATGGTCAGTAGATTTGTAATTGTTATTCTTGTCGGAGAAAAATGTAAATCGATTTAACTTTTATTTATTGGCTCAATGAGTTAGGTCTTAATTCAGGGCTCCTGCCCTGTTTGCTCCCATCCTCCTCATCACTCTTGTCGCCCATGTCACTTTTGGTGTGCCCTCTTCCTTATTGCTTCCAACTTCTCACCAGAGTTATGAGCCTATTGTCCTAGCCACAATATTGTTTCACTAGGCCCTACCTGCGATGTTGTCCAACCATTCCCATCGCTTGGTAGTCTAACCATGCCATCATCCAACTTTCTCTGTGTTCCATCTACACCTGTCTTCCCATCTTATAGCGGTTTCTACGAATTGCCTTCCTAGCGGGATATGCGAGATCGTATTATTCACATTGTTTTATCTTCTTAGTTTGCTTTCTCAACAGCATATTGATGTTGGGGTCGTTTTGCCTGCAACTTTGGATATAATCTTAGGACTTAGTAAATCCTTTGTCTCTCTTATAGATTTTATTCATCTTCATCAATTAGGAATGGTGTGGCTTGTGGTGGATTTACTTCTTCCAGTCTTCTATAGAACATCCATACTTTTCATCTTCACCAATGATGATATAACTATCATCTTGACTAATCTAGTGCTTGATTTACTCCAAGATCTTACCTTGATTCTAGTGTATGACTAATTCTCCTATTTGCTTCAAGATGCTGGTTGTTACTTTTGTAGTGTTTGTAGATCTGTTATTGTGATGCGGGACGGATGAATGACGATGCAGTTTAGAGATTAGTAATTTAATGAAGCAAATTATTCACAAACTAATGCCAAAATATCAGAATAATTTTGTAATGACTGAGAAATTAATTAAACCCGCAAAATTGATTTCTTTCAAAATTTTAAATAAATTAAATCGAAGGTAATTGAAAAATTACCAATTCAGATTAGGGTACAATCCGGTTTTCAACAAGTCAGAAACTGGGAACAGGATTAAGAATCTCACAATATTTAACCAACAATAATTGAAAATCACTCAATAATAAAAGGTTGCACAGGCGAAACAAGTTTGGACAAATCACAAGCTAGTAGAAAAATCCAGATTATTTGATTTTACCAGATTAAAGGTTTTGTTGAAATTCGTATCTAAACCAGAAAATTCAGGGACCACAATGTAATTCTCCCAAAATAGGCCGTTTCCGTCTGGCACACGGNACGGGGCTCGCTCAGACGCAGGGCCCACACGGGCGCGGGGCGTGTGCTGGTTCGGCCGCCGGGCGCACTTGTGCGCAGGCGCGTCAGAAGAGTCTGGCGGAACTGCACGACGCGGTCGAGTGGAGTGAGCGAAGTCGAAACACAGTGAAGGCTTAGAGGTGCAAGGCAAAAATAATCAAACCCGGAGGTGAAGAACTGGAGCAGGTGGAGTTTAGGGATTCTCACCCAAGGCCTAAGTTCTTCCCTATCCAGGATACCGATTCATTCCAGAATCAGATAATCCCAAGGGAAAACAGAAATCAGATTTATTCAGCATTAAGAAAATAAGTGTGACAGGGAGGCATTTATATAGGTCTCCATACAGACTGACTCAATAAAGAAAAAATACATAATGTAATAAATTCCTCACACGAATGAGGAAATACTAGATAACATGACTAAGATAATGATCATCGAAATAGAAATAACTGATACAAAATAAATGAGAAAAATAAAATTATCCCAAAATGGAATCTCCAATCAATCAGAATGAATAGGAGATTTCCAATCCATCGAGTCAGCGATCCGCAATATCCATCTTTCCAAATCTGTCCTAATAGTCAATCAATCCAGATCGAAGCAGCATGGCTAGATTTCGGTCGTCGACGTTAAATTCTGTCAGGAATGAATCGACGATCGATCGTAATGTCCCCACCATATTGCCTAGTCAGGGACATACTCATATTCATTTTCAAATGGTCAGATTGAAGTCCTACATGCACTGGAGTCATATCCACTTGTGGTGTTTGTTCGATTCCCTAGTCCCATTATAAGATCCCTTCCCCTAGATTGTTGGTTTCCTTTTCCCACATATAGAAGCCTTCACTACCTTTCAATATATATATATATATATATATATATATATATATATATATATATTGAGTTAATTGATCATGTTTTTTGGCGATGTGGTTGTAGTTTATAATTTTCTAAAACCATGTTGTTTTTAATACCTTTGTTTGTTGCTTCAATCTTTCCTAGGCATCCCAAACCTTATATACACTTTTCGTGCTTCTAGGTTAGCTGTCCTTGTTGCTCCAACTATTTCCTTTGATCAGTCTCATCATCGTTGAATTAAGCATGTTGTTGTTGCTGATGGACTTGGTTTAGGCCATTGTAATAGCATTTAGCCACTCGCTTATTCACTTGGATGATCTGAGTATTTCGTTTGCTATAGATGTGACTTCTCATTCTTTTTATGCCTCCTCCTATGCCATGTTTCTCAATTACCAGTCTTTGATGGGCCAAACACATGTAGTTTCTACTTCGATCAATCGGAGGGTGACATGGGACAGAGGAATTGACTTGATTTTACTCTAGGTTTTTAATAAATAAGAACAAAATAGTTTAGTATCAATTAGCATCAACTAACAATAAGAAAATAGGGTTCAAAGTTTACTACCATAATTAGAACTTACCTAGTACCAACATGTCCACAAACCACAATCATTGTCTACATCAGTTCAAAAGGTCACACCAATGCATGCAGTATCTTCTATTAAAAGGATTTGTAGTACCGACCATAAAAATGACCTTAGTCCACTAATACGGACTGTGTAAGTGAACTCCGCTCATAAGCTATAATAAAATAAGTTAATTAAGTATGTGATCATACTTTTATAACATCCATCTTATGTATATGTGTATATATAAGTATATGTATGTATATATATTTTTTGATATTTTGTATATACGTGTATATATATATATATACTATTAAAGGAATGTGTACAACAAAAAATATAATAAAATACTCATCATGAATGATATACTAAAGCATACAATAGTGTATAACGCGTAATGTATTAATTATTCATTTTCATTCTTATTATGGCCTTGGAATACTCATCCAATTACCATAAATGGATTAGTATATATACATATATATGCATATACTATTAAAGGTATGTGTACAACAAAAAATACTCATGAATGGTATACTAAGCATACAATAGTGTATAAAGCATAATGTATTAATCATTCATTTTCATTCTTATTATGGGCCCTGGAATACTCATCTAATCGCCGTAATTGCCTTTCTCACTTTTGAAAGTCATTATTTCTCAGTGAATAGCACCCCGTTGGCTAACCATTGGACTATTACACATAAAGAATCATATAATCAAGGTTCCTTTCAGCTTTTGGTTTATGAAGCACAAATACTTTTGAAATAATATCGTGTTTGTGTCAGATACACTTTGGGACATAGACATGGGGGACACGGACATAGGGGACACGGACATATGAGACACGGGTGGACAGAGTTTTAGACATGCCACTTGAGGTATATTAATAAAATAATATTTAAAAAGAATTGGTCACTACTTGAACACATGAGGATATTTCAGGATATATTAGAGCACTTCTGAGACACTTCTAAGATATTTCCAAGATGCAAAACATTTCTAATATGTAGAACATTTTTGAAAGCTTTTAGGATACTTCTTCGACATCAATAGGATACAACTTGATGGATTTAATATTAATATTAAATTTATTTATTAATATAATATTTTTTTAATACTAAACATACGACTAAAACCTATAAACACTTCTGCTTCCTCTTTCCTCTTTTGTTAATATTTAAAAACTTTTATTGTTGTTAATATTTTATTTAATAAACTTAAAATTTTTTTTCTCTTATTATTTTTATTAATATTTTATTTAATATAAGACAAAATTCTAAGCTAACCAAATTAAATCAAATTTTTTCCTTTCCTGTTACTCTCGATCTCATGAAAATAAATCAATCGTAAAATGTTTGAAATTCTAACATCGCCTCTGTCCTTCTTTCCTTCTCAGTGTTGAGGTACTCTTACCTTCTGTTATTCTTGTGCTTAAGATGGTTGTCCTGACAAGTAAAGTTATATTTTCTTTTATTTTCTCACTCACTTTGCAAAGTAAACCATAGATCTACATCTCAACCCTCTTTAATGTTGATGAGATTTTTTTTCAAATTCTCTATTTTGATCTTATGAGATATCTATACTATTTTCAAGTTATTTATATTCAAAAATCAACTTTATTCTATATTTTATGTATTTTCTTATGTATGAATTGCTACTTTATTATTATTGTATTTGACGTATCGTGCCGTGTTCGTGTCATATGTTTTGAAAAGCCACTATGTCACCATGTTGCATCATGTCATATCACTGTGGCCTCATATTGTATTCATGCTTCATAGAGTTTGGTCAATTTAAATCTTTTGGGTTATCATCCTTCTGTGGTTGGTCGAAAAATAATTACTAGATCTCGGTGCATCAAATTACATCAAATAGTAGCTCGAGTAGACATGATTACTATGAGATGTTATCATTTTAGTTCAGTTATCGTGACTAGACTACCACATGCATCATTTCAACATTTGCATATTCATCTATACAACATATTGCATTGCTTGGTTTCATCATCATCATCTTGGCAAGCCCTTTAATGATGATGCATACTACTATAACCAAGGTCATTGACAAGTGCATCTCAATATCGTTTACAAGTCAATTGAGAACATTGTTTAATTATTGATTCACCAAATCATTCCAAAGAACTCAGTTGATATGACCTGATCGGACAGTCCATTTGTCCTGGTTCTCTAGATTTCGTGAGGGTGGGGTTTTGATCGCTTGATTGGTAATTGGATGATTTGATCTTGACTCTTTGCTGTATGTTCGAAGGAGCGAATAGTTCGGTCCGTTCTCTTGGGAAAAGCTAGTGGCCTCAAAATGGATAGTCTAATCTATTCTCATCAATTCCACAATATTGATTGGATGTTTTAAACCCTTTGATCAAACGGTCTGATCGACTATAGAATTGCAGATTTTCTGCATTTGATTCAGTTCTCATTCCAACTTATTAAAATCGAGTTTCTCCATTCATTAGCATTCAAAACATTATTAATTAATATAGAATAATTACGAGCGATAGGATAATCATGAATTTGCAAGTAGAAATTCTAAAGATGCAATTTTATTTGTAACAAAAGGTACAATCACAAGTTTAGGGATTCTTGATCCATTTTCATGGGAATCATGGAAATTGCCATATTAACTTGATAAATTACAAAGAAACACATGAAATGTGAATTAGTCCAAGATTTTTTTCATCATTTCTCAATCGCATACATGTAGTTATTATAACTTAAAATACTACGTTTTCTCTGGGGATTTGAATGCCTACTAACATCCTCCACTTGCTTGTATTCACGATAATTGTAGGATTTCTCTTATTGCTCATTGATTTCTCTATTTTTTATTTGTGGCAATATCCGGTCTTCCAAATCAACTTCAAATCTTCTAGAATATCAATAAGTCAAATCAATTTCAAATCATTCTAAATCAATTCAAATCTAAATCTGCAATCAAGATCGAGCAAATCTGAAAATAATAAAATACCAACTATTATGATGTCCCAATCAATCGACCTTTGTCTAGCTATTACAGGTGTGTCTCGTCATTGACATTTGCATCGCTCTTATTCTGGATGGTGTTACCCTTCGAAGAGGCTACTCATTATGTTACTCGTATGGTGGAGAAACACTTGGTTGCTTGTTAGACTTATGATGTTAACTTTAGTGATTTGCTATTGCTTATTTAGCTAATATTGTTGTTTTAGTCTTGAATCATCCACAGCACATGTGGAACTAAAGATAGCTTTTGGATGGACTAATAGCTTCTTTTATTTTTGTTGCATCATCTTAGCTATTCAAAAGCACATTATAGTTTAGTTATTAAGTTGTATGCAAGAGATGATACCTTGTAGTTTGCCTATATAACATACCTTTTTGGTGATGTAATTTTTAAGGTCAGTTATTTCATGTTGAATCATTCATTTTTATAGATTAATTAAATAATAGACAACTATATATATACAATGATTAACTGATATTGGAAATTTTTAAATCGGAAATAAGTAATATAGTTTGTTACAATATGATGGTTTTAGATAATTGTAATTGAGTTCTCACCATATTACCTCTTGGTAAAAAATGTCACCAAGCTGATCCATGAGAATAAAATTAGGTGTGAGAGTTGAAATGTTCGCTCAGGAAATGTAATGAATTTGTGTATAATTAGCAGAGAAGAGCTGTAGTGTATGTAGTCTTCAAGGAACTAAACGTTCCACTGAGAATCCTTCATTAATGAGAAAAAAGGAAAGCTGTTCAAGGCCACAAATGGTGATTTTGAGGTACCAGTGTAAATTTGCTCTAGGTTTGACTAGCTTAGAAGCCACACACTCTCAAGGAATCTTAAATAAGATGACTAATTTATTATAATAACAAACAACACTGTCCATAAAAATTTTCTGGCCTTTGGCCGATTTTAAACTTTTGCCAAGTTTGGCGTTGGACGTAGAATATTTGTATTACTTTCTAAGTTTTATCCTATGAATCATATGAGTTAGAATGCAATGTTTCTTGCAAACATTCAAGTATTCACCATACATTTTTTATTGATATGTCTAATTAAGTTAACTTTATTAACTTTTAACATAGATAAACAAATGCTTCAAACTCCTTCCATCTCTGCCTCTTACCAGCAATCCCTACGATGATCCCATTGTGGTCACTGCACGCATCGCCGACTGCAATGTCCGTCGAGTACTAATCGACTCCAGAAGTGCAGCAGACATTCTGTTTGAATCAGCTTTCCTCCAGATGGGCCTCAAGGAGATAGGTTTTCTCCAGAAAGGTCTCACCCTTTTGGGCTTTTCTAGGAAAAAGTTCAACCCCTGGGATTCATCTCCCTACTGGAGACTTTCTTCGACGACAATGGACATGCCCTGAATATGGTGAACTTTGCGATCATCAGAGCTAGATCCAGCTACAATGCCATCCTGAGAAGAACAACCCTCAATTCCTTTGGGATGGTGATTTCCACACGCCATCTCTGCTTAAAATTTCCTACCCCTAGTGGCATTGTCACCATCGAAAGAGATCCGTAGCAGGCTTTTTGATGTTTCCAAATAGCTACCCAGTCAACAGTTGATCAACTAGATCCCAGGGAAACCCACCCCGTCAACCCCCCAGGAGGGAGTCATCAATATAACTTTGGGAGGAGAAGACCTCTCCAAGATTATATATTCATCCTCTTCCATGAATAAATAGCAATAGGCAGATCTTACAGCCTTGCTTTCTGATTATATCGATATTTTCGCATGGTCCCCCGAAGATATCGTTGGCGTCGATAGATCCGTTTGTGAATATCATTTGAATATATTTGTTAATGCCACTCCTATTAAGCAAAAGAAAAGAATCATGACAGGGGAACGATAGCACGCCATTAAAGAAGTAAAAAAGTTATAAAAAGCTAAATACATTAGGGAAGTTAAATATCCGGACTGGCTGATGAACATCGTTATAGTGAAGAAATGAAAGTGGAGGATTTGCGCTGACTTCCGCACGCTCAATCAGGCTTGCCCTAAAGACCAGTACCCCTGCCATGCATAGATGTGATGGTGGATCGCACTGGTGGGTTTAAAATAATGAGCTTCTTAGATGCTTTCTCTGGGTATCACCAGATAAAAATGGTTAGGGGAGACGAAGAAAAGACTGCATTTATTACTGACTTTGGAACCTACTGCTACGATGTTATGCCTTTCGGGTTGAAAAATGCTGGCGCAACTTACCAACGCATGGTCGATGCCGTGTTTAAAAACAAAAGAGGAAGGAATCTTGAAGCCTATGTAGATATCTTGGTCAAAAGCACAAGCATGTAAGATCATTTATCTGACCTAAAAAGACATTTGACACCCTTCGTAGGCACGACGTTAAACTCAATCCAGACAAATGCACCTTTGGCGCTAAGTTAGGCAAGTTTCTTGGCTATCTCATATCCTCCTGAGGTATCGAGGCCAATCCTGACAAAATCGCGGCTATGCCCAACATGCCCTCTCCGAGGACCCTGAAGGAAGAAGCAGGCTTGCCGGGTGACTAGCCTGGGCAGATTCATCTCAAAAGCTGGAGACCGATGTTTGTCGTTCTCCCGCAACTTTATGGCAAAAAGGCGCAATGGACTCCTCTGTGCGGAAAGGCCTTCACTGAATTGAAGAAATACCTAACGACAGCTCCAATCCTTACTGTGCCAGAAACAGGAGGCACACCATCCCTATACCGCGGGGCCTCCGATACAGTCGTCTCGGCAGTCCTCGTCAAAGATGAAAAGGTGGTCCAACACCCGGTGTTCTATACAAGTCACGTGCTAATGAACGCCAAAGTTCAATATTCTGTGCTGGAGAAACTGGCCTTCTCCCTCCTTATGGCCGCTAGAAAGTTAAGATCATACTTCTAATCCCACAGAATAAGATGAGTTTCTGAGTTTAATTACATTTAGTGCGTTTAAATCCTAAAGCTATAGCTAGGATGAAAGATTATCAAGCCTAAGGCCTTTTGGTGCGAGGACCAAAATCAGGTCTAAAATTGTACTAGTTTAAAAAACAGCAATAACAATAAATAAATATTTTTAATCATTTTACATAAATTTTAATATAAAAAAAAATTATTTTACTCACATACTCAATAATTTTCAATAAAAGTATCAACTTTATTTCACATCCTAGACCAATCAGGGCCTAAGAAATTAAAGCTAAGCATGCAATTCTCAATTCATGTTCATGAAAATTCTATGATTTATGAACATGATTAGGAAGATGAAGTTTCACATGAAATCATGGTGTTGCTGAACAAGAAATAACATGTGACTCATTTAAGACAACTAGTACCATGAGGTTGAAAATGCCTAAGAACATGAACCACGTACGAAGCAGTACAAAATTATAGATTGACTAACAAAAAATCCTTGGACTTGTTGGAAACTGACAAATGACACAGAAACTTGGAATGTAATAAGAACTTCATGAGCATTCTAGAACGATGTATAATACCTTTATAGCGATTAAAAGCCATGATTCCTCACGACCTATGCAAGAAACTAAAGCGGGAATTTGTACTCTCTGTAAGCTTTTGCCTCAATTCACTAAATTCATCAATTCCTCAATACCACTTTTTCTGTGTATTATACATTACAATTGCCAGTTGGGGTGTGGGGAATTGTAGTATTTGGGGGCAAAAGATAAAAAAAAAAATTAAGATTTTTAACAATGGGGTGATGGCGTAGTTGGTCTCATAGCTTTCAAAGGTTTAGGGTTTAAGGTCTATGGTTTAAATTTATCGATCATGTCATAATTACCCTTAGAAAATTCTAGAATCTTATTAGAATTGCAAGACTTATACTTTGCATAGCTGACAGATAGTGTATGCTTAGTCCCTTTTGTAGGTTAAGCATATTCTATGGAAAGGATGATACAAGCTCACTAGTTATATAGAATATAGGCAACTCAACTAAATCTATTAGAGTCGATGCTCATACCCTATAACTATAAAGAGGAGTCATACCAATTGACTTTTATCTACTAAGATATTATAAGCAAACTTAACAATGGGCGAATCACATCTCATGTTGTGGCGTAGTAAGTAAGAAATGCAACAAGTCCTCCAAACTCTTATTTATTACCTCAGTTTTTTCATGTATTTGTAGGTCATATGCAGTAGAGAACAAGAGTATGGTCCTAGTTCTGCCATAGGCCTCATTTGGTTGGGAGTTGCTTTTAGGCCCTGTTTGGCATGAGGACCAAAACAGGACTAAAATGGTACTAATTTAAAAAACAACAATAATAATAATAAATAAATTTTTTAAATCATTCTACACAAATTCAAATATAAAAAATATTATTTTACTTTACATACTCAACAATTTAAAATAAAAATATCAACTTTATTTTACATTCTAGATCAAAATATTCAAATCGAGTATTTTGATCTAAGATGTGAAATAAAGTTTATATTTTTATTAAAAATTATTGAGTATGTGAAGTAAAATATTATTTTTTATATTAAAATTTGTGTAGAATAATTAAAATAATTTATTTATTATTATTATTGTTATTTTTTAAATTAGTACTATTTTGGTCCCGTTTTGGTCCTCGCGCCAAACAGGGCCTTAGGCAAAGAATGAGAAAATATAATATTTTATAAACTCGATGGAAAAAAATTATTTATTTTAATAATGGGAGGTATATAACATGTAAAATAAAGTTAATTTTTATGTTTAAATTTATGTTGGATGTGAAATAAATTTGATTTTTAAGATTGAAATTTGTGTTGGATGTGAACTAAAGTTATTAAAATTTGTGATAAATTTAAAATATTAACAAAATATTATTTGCCTTTTAACAAGGCCATAAGGTCTTTCAAAAATAGCTCACAAATTCTTTATCCTGATAGGATACCATCTTTTTATGAACATTCATGTAAACGTACACGCTTAAGAACAAGATTGCTATGTTTAAGGCATCAAAAGTCTTGGACTATTTTAGAAAATGGACAGTATTGGAGAACTTTTCCACAACAGTGATAAAGTCTTAGCCTCGCATAGTGCGGGGTAATCCAAGCATGAAATCCATGCTAAAGCCTTTTTAAGTCTTGCATGGAATTGACAAAGGCATACATGGTCTTAACTTCGTTTATGAAACTCTTTGTTATTTGGCATACTCTATGATGCGCCACTATTCTTGAGGCATTATGTTGAAGATTCAGCTAATAAAAGTGATCCTTAGCCATGGCTAGAGCTTTACCTTTCTTGAAGTATCTTGCCATCCATGCAAAGTATATCTTGACTATCTTGTGTACCCAATGTGAGGACTAGTGAATACACAATCGAGTACCCTTAAATAAGGGTCCATCCTTCAACAAGTAGCTAGGATTCTGAGCTGCTAAAAAAAAAAAGTTAGGATTCCAAGCTGTGTGATTTTTTACGAGACTAGATTAGATCTTACCAAAATATGGGTTTGGGATAATCCACAAGTACTTCTAAAAGTATTTGCAAACTCATGTTGTGAAGCAAAATAGCCATTTGACTAAGGGCTTTAGCAAATTTATTGTCAAGTCCAGGATAATGTCTAAGAAGAGAAGTATATCCATGTAAGGACTAAGCTCTCATTCCGCAAAACGGTGTCTAAGAATAATGTATATGTTTGTAAAATTAAGCTTACTTTGCATGCAGGATATTTAACTTCTTTTGGGGATTTAGGTATCAGAATACAAATATGAACTCAAATGGCAAGAGATAATAATGCCAATAATGCAGAACCTGCACCACTACATGGAACTCTTGACATGCATGGAATACCTCTGATGAGCATCATTGAGCATTTCATTGAAGAGAGCTCTCAGTTGCCCCTCTTGGCTAAAATCTCCAACTATACTCATAACAGATATGTCACCAGCGACCTCAAAAATCTTATTAAAGTCTCGTAATCTCACAATTGCTTTGGTCAACCTCGCCTTGATGCTTAAAGGCTTTGGTAGCAGCCACTTTATATTTTAACTCTCTAAGTGATTTGTGGTGGAAGCATGATAGTTATAAACAAAGAAAAATAACGATAAAACATCATTTTGTTATTCAAATGTCTTTTGAGTGTTTCTTCAAATTCACATACACCTCACGTGGTAGCATAACCATGGCCTGATGAGAGGGTCAAGTAGTCATATCTAGAGCAAATATATATCAATATATCGTCAAAGTAGGTAAGTAGGAAGACAAATAAGGAAGGGCAGAACTTTTGAGTCACAGCCCACATAAATATGCTAGGCTCACAAGATAAGTCAAATGTCAAAGCCAACCACTCATTTATAGACTCTTTTGGTTTTAATGGCGGGTTTTCATTCACCACCCTCTCTCTTTCTTATTTTATGTGAAGACAATTACTATTCAAGTCATTTTAGAAAGCATGATTGCTTTTACCAATATATGGATCATATCTTCAAGTCTAAGAATAAAGAACATAGATTCATAATAACCTTGCTAATTGCTTGACTATTGATGCACATGGGCCATTTATCATCCTCCCTAGAGTACAAAATGTAGGAACAACGCATAGGGACAATCTTTGTTAGCAATTCATCCATCTTCTTAGGCCCTGTTTAGCGCGAGGACCAAAATCAGTACCAAAATAGTACTAGTTTAAAAAACAATAATAATAATAATGATAAATAAAATTTTCTAATCATTCTACACAAAATTTAATATAAAAAATATTATTTTATTTCACATACTCAATGATTTTCAATAACAATATCAACTTTATTTCACATCGTAGATCAAAATATTAGATTTTTATTTTTATTATTGTTTTTTAAACTAGTAACATTTTGGTCCTCGCACTAAACTAGCCGTTAGGCCTTGTTTGGTTCGAGTTTTTTTTTTGAACAAGAAAAAAAAAATTTATTTTTTAAGTTTAATGAGAGAAATTTATTTTAATATTAGAAAGTGTGTAAAATGTGAAATACTTTAAATTTTAATATTCTTATTTGTATTAGATGTGAAATAAAGTTAATTTTTATAATTGAAATTTGTGTTGGGCAAAAAAATTGCCTCGAACCAAACGAGGCCTTATAGGCTCACCATAATGGTCAGTGCAGGTTCAACAATCGAGTTAGCTAAGGGGCAAATTGATCACTTGTTGTATGTCTTAGCGAAGGAAGCTCATTTGGCTGCCCTTCACAACCTAGGACTTGGAATTCTTCCAACAACACTCTCATCTTTTAGTATAGGTCATTGCCTTAGAGGTTGTGTCTTTAGTTTTGTACAACTCTAATGCATAGAGCATTCTGACTCTCTCGCTAGCTCATAATGTGGAGGGACTTCTGTTAGATAAGGGTTGAATAATCCTTCACCTTACGTTTGTGTTGCTCTTTGAGGTTGATGGGATTCGAGACGACCCATTTTCTATCAAATTGGAAATAGAGATGTCCAATCGTTCAAATGGAGTCACCTACAACGCCTGGGGTATTTTCATGGTAAGAACATCACACCATGTGCACCTTGTGTTTGCTCTAACTAATTGAGTAGCAAACAATGTAAGGCTAGTTGGGATCATAATCTTGTCTACCCATGCTAGTTGAAACGGTTAAGTCACCAATAGAACTCTATTTATTGAACATTAGTTTGTAGATCTTGCTTGTACACCAAAAATGTGTAAAATAGTATGCTTTTTTTATACATTAGTCTTTAGAGCGACTATGTAGCATTGGATTAAGCCAAGGCCCTGTGCTGTGATACCCAGAAAAAGATGAATGTTCACCTACAACGCCTGGGGTATTTTCATGGTAAGAACATCACACCATGTGCACCTTGTGTTTGCTCTAACTAATTGAGTAGCAAACAATGTAAGGCTAGTTGGGATCATAATCTTGTCTACCCATGCTAGTTGAAACGGTTAAGTCACCAATAGAACTCTATTTATTGAACATTAGTTTGTAGATCTTGCTTGTACACCAAAAATGTGTAAAATAGTATGCTTTTTTTTTATACATTAGTCTTTAGAGCGACTATGTAGCATTGGATTACACCTAGTTGAGAAGAGCTTAGATCCTCCTTAACATCATTGGCTTCTTCACGAGGATCAAATTTACAGTCCTTATGATTCTTCCTCTATTGAACAACTTCTTCCTTTTAGGTGCCTATCAATAAAACTTTCTCTAAAGATTGATTTATCAATGTCCGCTTTCCGCAAATTAAGTGACATTGCTAGAGTTGGAAGTGGAGACACCTCCAAACAAAGTTTTTTCCTTTCTAATTGGTAGTAGTAGTAGCACTACAACTCTTAGATATGGATGAAGATTGTGCTTGATCAGGCTTTCTAGACACATCACCTAGGCTAGTCTCGAATCTCCTGGAGGACTTCAAATATTGTTCCTCCATTAGAATGCTTCTTTGAGAGAGTATGTCTGATGAACCAATTTCTCTTGATAGATGTCTGCATGGAGGCTTGAACTAAATCATGAGATGGTACATCAGGCATCCTCTGTGATGAACTAACAGTTCCTCATATTAAGTTATACAGTCTTTGATGCTCAAAGTACCTTACCTTATAATAACTAAATCATCGAGGAGCATGTCCTGATAAGTAAGCTATGATGATTGAGTGATTGAATTTTTTTGAAAAGTATTGAGTGAGATTTTTGATTGCATCCAATATTTTGGATCTAAAATGTTATAGGTTTTATTTCCATTGAGGATGAAGGACCTTAAAATAATAATTTTAGAAGATGCAGTAATTTGAAATTCACTGAATGGCTATTTATTTTAGTGGCGGTATATTGTTTGGTTGACAATAAAATCGTTCGACTTGCAATTGATTTCCTTTTATGTCCATAAATTAGCTGACACAAAGAAGGCCTATACCATTTCATGTTTTTTGTTTTTGGTCCTCCTCTAGGGTGCCTTACAATAAAAGGAATATAACATTCAAGCATACACTCCCAGGCATTCGAAGTAAGGTTTACAACATGCAACACACTCAAAATAGGCTAGAGATTATGATACTTCTTGCTATTAATTTTCGTAAGTACGTAACTTAAGTACATGATTAGATGAAATTATGAAAAAGCTAAATTCCTTGCATTCAACAAATTATATACAAACTAGATGATAAAGAGCATACAGAAACCAAAATACTTAATGTTTTTTTCTTTACTAGGAATCAATAGAACATCGGCATACTTGAAGCATTCTTCAAGGTTACAAGGTTTAGCACAATAGTTGACAAATCACGAAGATAGATGGAAATAAACCATAAATCTAAGTTTGAGGTATCTCCAACTACACCTTTTGTTTGGATAGAGTATTTTAAGGTTAGGTTAAGTTATTTTGAGGTTAGAGAGAGAAAATTTATGTTAATATTATGATTTTAAATTAAGTTATTTTAATATTAACGTTTGTGTTGGATGTTAAATGAAGTTGATTTTCTAATTGGAAAGTGTTTAAGATGTGAAATAAAACTAATTAAATAACAGGAAAACAATTGACTAAAAGGAATCCCTAGGACTGTCTGTAAAATGAGAAATGCCCTAAAGAAATTTGGAACGCTATAAGAAATCGAACATCAGTATTTTCTGAAAGCGTAGCCTATGCTATCTATTAAAACAAATGTACAAAAAGTACAACTTAATTCAAATCTTCTTTTTGGATTTTGCAAAAGTCAAAGGAAAGGGTTTATCTTTTCTTTTGTGTAGTAGATAGATGATAGCAGCCTCTATGTTGAGGTGTCTATCTTTTCTTTTGTGTCTTGCCGTTGAAGCCATTTACCAAATATAATCCATTGTGGAAATAAAATATAGTCTTTTTTTAGCTTTGTTCTACATATCCTAGACTTCACATGAAGGTGAAAAATATCTTCTACTATACCACAGCCCCATGGACAAAGATTAGAGTCCACTAATTTGCACCTGTACGTCCACAACATTGTAGACAAGGTATCTTTACATATCCTCCAAAGCAGCATTCTCATCCTTGGTTGAGTGTCTACTTGCCAGCACCAAGCTCCTGAGTTCAAATCATGCTTTTGCTCCTGCTCAAAGAAGTGGTGATATAGAACTACAGCAAGGATCTTCCTCTTTTCAGACTTAGCTTAGACTAAAGGTTTTCGCTCCAGGTGGGATGCCCTGCTTACGAACTCCAATCTGCTCATCAACTCTATGCCAAAAATCTATCTCATCCTTCCCCTGTTCCAGGAGTCATCCATAATTTCCCACTTTGCTAAGAAGTTCCTCAATTTTTATGTTGATATATGTAGGTCAACTGGACAGTGATGCAGTGTATAGCCAAGGGGCCTCCATGAAAGATACTAACCTCCCATTAAGAAGCAACCAGTTCATCATGTCCTCCATAACCTGGACATTCAGAACATCTATACTTCACAAGCAACCAAGGGCGGTATTTAACATCTCTACCACCTTTGTGAACCACATTCCCCACCATCGTTGCTGGAAACTCAACTAGGAAATTATATCATCTCTTAGGTTTTCTTCTCAATAATATGTGTTCATCAATTTCTTAAAACCAATTTTCCCTCTAAAGAATTACTAACTTTTTCCTTTGTTTGCTAAGGCCCAATATAACTTCAAACTAACACTTAAATCACTCCGTCTAACGTGTTTATATTTACTCCACATTCTACAAATTTCAATATGAAATTCGATTTTATTTCTTATCCTATATAAATTCTAAACTTAAAAATTAACTAATTCCACATCCTATATATATTTCAATACAAAATTAACTCCATTTCACATCTAGCACAAATCTTATAAAATTGGTGCTCGGAAGAAAAACTATTTAATAAGTAGTCTTTATATCTCACAAGTTATTCAACAGTGAGCCTTAAGATTTAGTTTTGGGATAACATGGATAAACATATTCATGGGATATGTAATTAGAAAGGATGTCATTAGAAGAGATTTAAATGAACATGATTTTGTTAGAATATCTATAGACAGTGGATTTAGAACTACAAATAAAAATTGGAGAATTGTTTTCTTATGATTTGATCAAAGTAATAAACTGATTTTAAAAAAAGAAAATTCATTTTATTACTGTTTTTTGGGGGTGGTAGGATGACAATTTTATAGACTACTTTAATACAAGAAGAGCTGATAGTATAAGATTAACTCTGAAGAAACTATAATCAAATTAACATTTCTGGAGTAGCAAAGCAGTTTGCTAAAGATTGTAGTAATAATAAAATTTAGGCTGCGTTTGGGAAAACTTTTTGATGAGAAAAAATACTTTTCATACAGCTGAAAGCTAAAACCTAAGTTTGAAAAAATAGCTTTTGAGGATCTTTTAGCTTTTAAAAGGTTAGCAGTAAGAGAGCTAAAAAGTAGTTTTTTTGAAAAAGTACTTTTGCTATAAATAGTCAAATATGAAATTACCTTCAAAATAAATGAGTTCTTAATAATCCTGTCATAATTATTCACCATATAATAAATATATAGTGTTATTTATATATAATAAATAACATAATTATTATGAATATATCATTTTGTAATATTAAAATATATAAATATGTAATATATTAAAATTTAGGGTAAATTGCACAGGGGCCCCTTAGGTTAGAATGGCGCTGCAAATAGGTCCCACGTTTTGAAAAGCCTAGATTTGGGTCCCCGAGCTTGTGTTTGCGCTACCGTTTGGTCCCACGTCTGAAATTTGCTAGCATTTTACTATTTTACCCTCATATTTTTCACTTATTCTCCACATTATTCTAAAGAATTTCGATAGAGTTATAAGTGCATTTTGATTAATATAAATATGAATAACAGTCAAATTTAACCGTTACTGTCTAATTGGACCATCCAAAAAAGCGATATTTAAACTAAGAGACCAAATGATAGCGCAAACACAAACTCGGGGACCCAAATTTAAGCTTTTCAAAACGTGCGACCAATTTGCAGCGCCATTCTAACTTGAGGGGCCCCTATGCAATTTACCCTAAAATTTATATTATATATGTATATTATGTGTGAATATGTAATATTATTATAAATATTAATATTATTATGACAATATATTTCAAAATAATATGTTATAAAATATAATTTATTTATTATTAACATATATATTATATATTAATACAATAACAACAAACCAAGTTTTTATCTCACTAGGTAAAGTTATATGAATCTTATGTTTTAATTATATTCTATCAAATAATAAATTTTTATATAACTCCAAATATGTAAAATCACTCTTTATAGTTTTTTATCATGTCTTTTTTGGCCTTCCTCTTTCTCTTTTTATTGGATAAGATTTAATAATCCAATTTTCTTTATTGAAGCTTCTATCGTTTTACAGTTTATGTGTTTAAAGTATCTAAGCCGACTCTCTCTAAGCTTATCTTCAATGAAGACTACTTTAACCTTCTCACAGATATACTCATTTCTTATCTTGTTTATTCATGTTTATCTGCTTGTCCATCTTAGCATTCTCATTTCTATGACATTCACCTTATTTGCGTGTTGTTGCTTTATCCGCAAGCATTAGTACCATATAGCATTGCTAACCTAATAGCAATTCTATAAAATTTTCTTTTAAGTTTAAGTAAAATTTTTCTATTTATGTCATGTTCGATAAGTTTTACATTGATTGTCGACTGCCAAACATAATTCTTCACGTTTCTTATCTGGAATCCGGTAACGACGCGCTATATCATTATATATTAATAATATACAACAACAACAACAACAACCAAGCCTTAATCCCACTAGGTGGGGTCGGCTACATGAATCCTTTGTTTCCATTGCGCTCTATCAGTTACCAAATTCTTATCTAAGTTTAAGTAACTAAGATCACTCCTTATAGTTTCTTGCCATGTCTTCTTTGGTCTCCCTCTTCCTCTTTGTACATGGGCAAAATCCAATAACTCAATTTTTCTAACTGGAGCTTCAATTGGCCTACGATTTAGATGTCCAAACCATCGAAGCCGACTTTCTCTAAGTTTATCCTCAATTGGTGCAACACCAACTTTCTTTCGGATATACTCATTTCTCATTCTATCCTTTCGTGTACATCCACACATCCATCTTAACATTCTCATTTCTGCAACATTTATTTTATTTGTATGTTTCTTCTTTGCAGGCCAGCATTCAGCACCATATATCATCGCTGGTCTTACTACAGTTTTATAAAATTTATCCTTAATTTTGGATGAGATTTTTCTATCGCATAACACACCAGAAGCATTTCTCCATTTTACCCAGCCTGCTTGAATCCTGCTAATAACGTCATTATCTATTTCGCCATCATTTTGTATAATTGATCCAAGATATTTAAAGCGCTCACTCTTTTTGACAATTTGATCACCAATTGTCACATCTCCAATATAA